>CM063604.1:17255803-17309887 GCA_032356905.1 Salix exigua
GTAGTGAAATTAAATTACTTGAGTAGTTTCTGCAAGTGTTCCCTAAGCATTCTGTTGAAGGTTGAGACCTAAATGATCCACTGGCATTGGAAATGAGAAAGAATCCATAATGAAACTAAAATCGGTATGAATTAGCAATTGCAGAAAATTGAGAAGATCAATCACATAGATATAACAAGCACAGAAGCTCCAAAATAATCCTTGTGAAGCTCTTATACAGTGACATACAAGCTCAGCCATGGTCCTTTGCTCAACTTGCTTTACAGGAAGAGATAATATCAGAGAAGGAATACAGCAACCACAGTCCTGAAAGTCTCAAAGTTTTAGTGTGAGATCTGGCGAAGAAGAATCATCGGAGCTCACCAATGGAGTTGCCCCAAAAAAATTCATATTTGAGCTTTGTGCAAGTACAAAACTTTGATGAGCGTCATCTGCCACAGGTGGCTGTCGAAAACTACCTGGCCATAACAACTCTGCCTCTTCATCCTCCATAAATATTGGCAGACCCACATAACTATGATCAAATCTTGCACTGCTTATCATGTCTTGTGGCCTTACTGGCGGTGCAAAACTTTGGTGAACTGAAGAATGTGCCTTGATTCCCAGAGATCGGAATGAGAATCCATGCAGAGGCAACGATGCTAGGCCAGCATACCTTTCCGAGAAAATACCCATTCTTATTGCACGCTTTGCTAATGTCCTTTCTCTCTTGTGAGCATTTTGGTGTCCACCAAGCGCCTGGGAGCTGAAGAATTTGCGCTGACAGTAATTGCAGGAAAAAACTCGTGGTATCGCTTCAGCTGTGGTACGTGATGCGGGATCGCTGCTACTTTCGCTGGTGCTTGACAATGAGAGACCCATCGAGTCCCTTCCCCCCAACTCATCATTATTGAAGCAAAGTTTTAAGTCAAGGGAAACCGTTTCTGAGCCGGATTGAGTTTCCATGGCATTTTTGAGATAAGAAAAGTTGGTGAGGCTTTCATTTGAGGGACCTGCAGAATTTTCTTGGTTCGATAAGTTGGAAGCCACTTGGCTGCTAACATCGGAAACATTTTCTGATGATGCCTCAACTGCAAGATCAATAATAGGTTTCATCTTTGAAGCTATTACTTCAAGGAAACACTTCTCATATATAGTTTCCGAGCGGAAGTCAGATTGAGACTCTGGAAACTAGATGTTTTCGACCTGCAGAATTCAGCGTAGCAAGTAAATGGTGTTTCAAAGCTAAACTCCTACAAACGGATAGTGAAAATTAGAGTTACATAGCAATAAACTTATCAATAAGGCAACCTCCCGTAAAAAGATAGATTGAGAGCATTGGAAACACCCTACTATCCTCGTGATTCATAAACTCTAACAAGTTGACATTTTCCTCACTGATCAAAGGTGAATTCGTAACACAGAATTGAACCTAAGTGAGTTGATGCATTCAAACACAGAAAGATTAGGTCTTTTTGTCCAGCCATCACTCAAGTGGTCCACTGTGAGCTTATTACGAGGCCATATATTATATATAGTGGACAAAGTTAAGGACAATGGAAGAGACAGGACACCTCATTAACTGGTATTCATTTATATCAAGAAAAATGTGGCGACCATGAAATTTACTGAAAGGATAAAAAGAGATCAAGCTTCAAAATCCAGACAAAATATATAGAAACAATGGAAATAAGCTACTCTTCAAATCTCATTGAATCCAAACACTCTTACAAAAACAGAACAGGAAGCAGAGATCTTCATGTTACTAAAGCAATATCATGTCCTGAGTCAAAACTTTAGTAGGGTCATAATTAAGTTGAAGGGAAGGAAAGCACAGAGCCCTATCTGATGAAACACAAAAAGGTCAACCTAAAACTCTGCTAAGATTAGAGACTTATTTGATTCTTTTTGCCTTAAGAATTATGAATATAAACAGGCATTCGAATTTGGTGGAAATATGTCCAATTAGCTACGAAGAGACCCAGGTTTAGTAAATATGAAGAGCAAGCAGAAGCAGCAGTATTCCTTGAAGGAAGGGAAGGTTGTGTATCCTTTTACGCAAATCATGAATATTGATCGACATAGAATTCATCACTATTAATTCAGTTCCTTGGTGGCATGTATGAACTCAATCAAGCAAGCAGCCTGCATTCAGCCCCCAAAAAAGGTCCTAAAACTAAGCGTTCTGCCATTTTCCTATTGGAAAAAACAACAAAATTCATGTTTGTAGAACCAGAATCATGTATTGTTACCGAGAAAAACTGATGAATAAATAATCTAAACTCCCTTTTAAATGCAGGCTGCCTTTTAATGAACTGAATTAGGTAGAGCAACACTCAAAAACACAAGAAAGAGATCTGAACCACAAAAAAGACCAAGATAGAGGTAACGGAAGAACATCAAAGGATACTAATCATCAAGAGCCACACACCTTCTTGGCAATAACAAAAAGAAAAAAAAAACAAAGCTAAACAAAAGCATCTACAAAGAGAATGAATAAGATATCATGTAGAGCTTTACCATCCCGAATAGCAAGTGGAACCAACTGCTGCTACCAAGCTAGCTTCGGGCTAACTTGCCATCTCTAACTAGTGTTTTACCATGAATGATTAGTTTATGATCATCACAAGACTAAAGGGGCTTGTGGGTTTCCTAGTTTTCGCAACACAAGTAGAGAAGATGATAATGGGAATGGAGAGAGAGAGAGATGGTGGGCACTGATGTTTAATTATGGGAAAGCAAAGGCAAGAAGAGAGAGTGGGGGGAAAGATAAGTCAGAGAAAAGGTGTTGTTGTGTTTGGACTAATTTTACCAAAATCACAAAATCAAGAAAAAACATGTGTGGCATATGACTTTTAAAGCAAGAAAATCACAGGCATAATAGTCTCCCAACTAAACTGTCACAAAGTCTTGGCCAATGTACTTGGTGATGTTTTTGTTGATTTTTGAGCAACTTCCTATGGCAATCAACTCAACTGACTGCAAAACACAAGTACGACTCCCTACTACAACTAGGATAAGAGCATATCCACAGTTAGAACAAGTAAATCCAGGGTGCATGGGGTCACTCAAGTACCTTCACTTATCAGATTCATCATCTACTTTCCTGCGCAAGCATGTCTAGCTTAACTGTAATAAGTGTGTGATTGGTATTTAGTTTTTGTGATCTCGGTTTAAACTATAAATTCTTTTTAACTCAAGTTTTAAATTGAAAACTTTTAGTGTAACTTGTATAAAATCATAATATATATTCATTAATTAAATACTTTCAAACTACAGAGTGAAAAAACACAATATTTATATTAGAAAATAATATAAATTATATTCTAGAATCTCATTTAATAGCTTAAGATGATTTTTTAATATAGTATAGAGCATCATTGACCTAGTGATCACGAGTTCTAATTTCATTACTCTCATCTTATTTTATTGAAATCAAGTACAAAGTAATATGAATTTCTGTAAGTTTCAAGTTCAAAAGACTTTCACTTGAGAGAAAATATTAAAAAATAATATAAATTATATTATAGAATCTGTACTAAATAGATTATTATTATATATATATATATATATAGAATGCCATGGAAACATGCACTCTCTTTGTTTTTAAAATTTCTTTAACTTCTCGAAGACCCTAACCTACAAGAAATCTAAAAGCAAATATCCCTTGCATTATGCCTGTTATTCTATTCTGCATTATTGCTCCTTCTTTATATTTTATTTTTTTATTCTTCCAAAGTGGCTCCTCGGATAGATTTTGTTGATTCCAGAGAGTAGGAGCTGATCAATTGCTATTATAATCATGGTAGGAATCCATTCCATGTTGTTTTATGTTCTTGGTACTTTTTGTTAGCTCTACAATTCCTCACTTGCAGGCTATTTTATCCGGGGATGGTACGGCGGTTCTTAAGATCAAAGACTTGTTTGGTCATTTTATTTTAGATCGAAGAATTGTTTAATTCTTTTGTTTCCCCACTTCTTGCAAAATATGACTTATCATCACCGTTGTCACCCTTGCTGTTTGAACCCCAACTTGGTCTTGATACAACATGTAACTTGTTCTTGATACAACATGTAAGGTTACTTAGTCAACCTGATTTTATTGTTTTTAGTGTTTTTACATCGTTTTGATGTGATGATTGTTAAAGAACCATCTTATCTAAAAAATCAAGTTTGTAGGTGAGGCTTCATAATATAATTATATTATACTCTAACACACCTCCTTAAATGAAAACTTTTTGGGCTTGAAACTTGTACAGGTCCACATTGTCTTGTGTTTGATTTTTTTTTATCAAATAGAATGTGGGTGGTGAGATTTCAACTCGTGATCGTTGGGTTAACAAGACTTTGATATCATGTTAAGGAACCATTTCACCTAAAAACTTAAGCTTGTAGGTGAGGCTTCGTAATATGATTATATTATACTCTAACAATTATGTCAAAAATAATTTAGAAAAAAATATCATTTTGATTCATTTCTAAACTAAAAATATTTTCAAAAATAACCTCAATCACACTCTCAAATAGTCATCGAGTATGTAGTAGTTATGGATAGCTATTAAAATTTTAGATAAAAGATAAAGAGATTAACAAATGCAGAAGTAAAGCCAAATGTATATGATGATTTTTTTTTCTTACAAGGTGATGACTAACACATTTTTCAGAAAATATAAATTTGAAATTAGAGCCATTGGGTATTTTCAAAAATAAAAAACAAAATTTATCTCTAAAATTAGAAAAAGAAATACTAGAAAACATAAAGAAAAACAAAAAGACTAGGAGATACAACGTTTATACGTAGAATATTCCTAAATGTCTTTCCATAACAAACAAAGTCAAGATCATTAACAGTACTTTCAATCCCACCTTAAAATTGCCTCGAAAGCTACCATGATTTTCACTTAGGACATCCTAATTAAAGCAGAAACCTAAAGTTTTCCCACTATTTTTGTATGTGAATGATGATAGTCTGTAAAGCAATCATGGCAGATGTCTACCTCTACGAGGTAACAAAGGCCGATGCTTATTGGTCACACCTCAGTGGACCAATAAAACAACGACACTGTAGAGCTATTTTTAATAATGCCATCTTCCGTGTCTCTATCCTCCACTTGCAGTCCCTTGTTCAGCTGATATGGTATATTTTAGAATTACATGAATGCTACCTAATAATATAAATAATGTTTTAAGTTTTTAGTTGAAATGGTTTTTTAATATGATATTTATAAACTTAAGTTTTTAAGTGAGATGGTTATTTAACATGATATCAGAGCTTTATTGACCCAGTGGTCATGAGTTCAAATCTCACCACCCCTATTTTATTTGATAAAAACTAAGCACAAACTTATGTTTTTAGGTGAGATGGTTACTTAACATGGTATGAGAGCTTTGTTGACCCAGCGATCATGAGTTCAAATCTCACCACCCCTATTCTATTTGATAAAAACCAAGCACAAACTTATGTTTTTAGGTGAGATGGTTACTTAACATGGTATCGGAGCCTTATTGACCCAGCGGTCATGAGTTCAAATCTCACCACCCCTATTCTATTTGATAAAAACCAAGCACAAGTTTATGTTTTTAGGTGAGATGGTTACTTAACATGGTATCAGAGCCTTATTGACCCAACAGTCATGAGTTCGAATCTCACCACCACTATTCTATTTGATAAAAATTAAGCACAAGGTGGTGTGGGTCTGTGCAAATTTCAAGCCCAAAGGACTTTCACTTGAGGGGGGTGTTAGAGAATAATATAAATCATATTATGATGGCTCATTTACAAGCTTAAACTTTTAGGTGATATGATTCCTTATCAATGAATTTATTTTTTAAAATATTTTTTATTTAAAAATATATTAAAATATTAGCACATGGAAATAATATAAAAATATTAAAAATTATTAAAAAAACATTTTTTTTTCAAAAACATTTTACAAACATATTACCAAACACAACATAATTTAGATTGCACAGTAATGGTGGGAGCAAAATTCAACAGAGCAATGAAGCTGTTATGAAATTGGGAACAGCATTAAGTGAGGTGAACATTGTGGTTGGAATTGTGGTCCGATGCATGTGTGAGATCCTGCACTGCTGAGGTTGACATGACTCCTCTGGGTCTTTCATGGGGTCCCGAAACGGGGACGAAAGAAAGAAAATAGGAGCTTTATTCCATTCTGCATGTCCCTTCAAGTTCACACTCAAAATATTAATCTTCATTAAAAATAATATAATAATTTATCTAATCGATTGAGTTTTTAAATAAACTATTTTTTTTTAATATTTTATATAAGTTTTATTGATATTGACATGAATTCGAGTTTAAAAAAACTATAAGTTATAACTCATGGAAAGATCTGTAGAATCATGTGTAGAAGAGTTTTTCTTTTCTTTTCATAACAGTCTAATATATTTAAAAATTAAAAAAAAAGAGTTTTCTTGAATGCCAGATTTATCCATGTACTGAAACCTAAGATCATGGAATAAAGAGAATAAATAAAAGCCTCTAGGCATTGGAATCCCCCCAGCATAAACTTAGGATACCCTTGTAACTTTATTTTTGCCTTTTATAGAATATAGTTTCACTTGTTTTTTTATAAAAAAAATGTTTAAAAATATATTAAAATGATTTTTTTATTTTAAAAAAATTATTTTTTTAATATCAGCATATGAAAATGATCTAAAAACATAAAAAATTATTTAAAATACACAATAAAAAATCAATATTTTTTTAAAATATGATTAAAACGCAGTGCGAAACATCCCTTTTATCAAGCATACATGGACAATTACACAACCTCCAACTCATTTAATTAATCTTTTCTTTAAAAAAATCATTTATATGTTAAAATAGTGCACTGAGTGGCTGGAAATATAATTTTTTTTATATATTTTAAATTTTATTTTTGATACCAACATATAAAATAATATTTAAAAAATAATATAAAAATAGAATTGAAGTGCATGCGAAGAGGTTAATAAACAATGGAGAGAGTACAAGGCACCATCCAAGAAAAATAAACCTGGTAAATGAACAAGATAAGCATGGAGCTTTCTTTTTACAACCCATGCGAGGTAGGCTCATGTTATGCCTATGATCTAGGCTATTAGAGGCCTAAACACATGCTCGTAAAATATTAATATTGTCACTTCCGGTACTTATTAAAGTAGGTAATAAAGTATGGATGGTGATTAAAAGTGATGGTCCTTCATGACAAACCAATGAAATGTCGACAGATCATCCTGAAGTGATGAGATTGTCAAAAAGATGCTACGAACAAGAAACATTTTCGGTGCCATGATTATTAAAGAATTGGGGATATCTCAAATTAGATTCTTAGGGATTGTCCTGTTCTCAACTTTATCCAAAAAGCGAAAAATAAAATATTGATTGAGTCCCTGACATCTTAGATTATTATCAATTGGATCCCTGTTCGATGTCCTTTCGTGCTTTTTTAAAACTCGATGGTTGACATGTATATATAAAAAAATGATCACGTAAGCATATTAGGCACAGATTTAATAGTAAAGTTGTTTTTGAAAATATTTTTAATTTAGAAATATTTTAAAATATTTTTTAATTTTGTCAAAATTATTTTTAATATCAGCACATAAAAACTATCTTAAATCATTCAAAAAAAATTATTTAAAATAAAAAAATAATTTAAAATAAAAATATTTTTGAAACACACTATCAACAACTAATCACGGCAGAAACATGGCAAGTTCTGTGAATTTCCCAACCTTTTTGGCTGCTTTCATGTGGCATTTTCAGAATTTTCTCATATGCTTTTTTTTAACTTCAAAAGTTTTGGTTTTTCAATGTCATTCTCGTGTTTCACATTTTCATCCTTTTCTTGTTTCACAAGTTTCTTCCATCTCACCAGCGTATTCATTGGACATCATTTCATTGTTTATTATCTATTGATTTTAGATTTGATATTTTTAGTATTTTTAAATCATTTTTATATGCTTTTGTTAAATATATTTTAAAAAAACAATAATATTTTAATATATTTTAAAAAATAAAAAATAATTTTAAAAGTTATTGTTCTACAACCATAAGAGATTCTTTCAGTATAATTTACATTATTCAATCTAATTAATATATATATATATATATATATATAATTGTTATCAACACAAATAAACAAAAAAAATAGTATTCCAAAAAGATCTATTGTACTACTAGGAGGGTTCTGAAAATAAAATTAACATTTTATCAAAATAATAATAAAAATCGAGCGATGAAATGCACCATCTCCCCATCACCACTTATGGAAGTTGATGTTGTCATGAATGGAGTTGTCTGTGGCATGAAGGTTGCCAATGTTGTTGAAGTTGTCACGTAAGACATACCCCCGAGGCCCACCGATGGCATCTCTAACAATATGGGCCCAAAACCCAACATCAGCATGCGATGATGGGAAAACTACAGGCACTGTCACTGGTGGTGGGGGAGGTATAATATAACGGCAGTTATCGCCACTAACAGCACCAATAGAGGTACCCGTACCACTCTCCGACCCTGCCGGTTTGGACCCCCTTGCCTTGTAGCCTTTCTAGGAATACCATGCACTTGTATCTCTTGCGCATGAGATGCAATATCGTCGATGATAAAAAATTGGATGATCTGCTTTGCAGATTTTAAATTTGAATCAAAATATATTTATTTTTTAAATATTTTTTAATATAATCAAAAAATTTGATTATTTGTTTTGCGCATGAGATTTTATTTTTTAATTCAGACTCATAAAAAATATCTAGCATCAACATGTAATTGTTGACCCCTATCCTGCTTTGGGATTGTTCGATCCTAACTCCCTATCATGGTAATTACCCTAAAATGTTTCATCATAATTTATATCATTCAATCCATGATACATATATTTTATTTTCATCAACATAAATATACTGTTAATGAATCATTTCATCAAAAAACTCAAGCTTTTAGGTGAGATGGTTCCTTAACATAATATCAGAGTCTTATTGACCCAGCGGTCACGAGTTCGAATCTCACCACCTCCATTCTATTTGATAAATATTAAACACGTGATGTGGGTCTATGCAAGTTTCAAGGCCAAAAATCTTTCACTTAAAAGAGAGTGTTAGATAATAATATAAACTTAAGCTTCTAGTTAAGATGATTCCTTAACATATACAAAAAAAAACAAAATATCAGTATTCCAAACAAGATTTATTGTCCTGCTGGGAGGGTTCTGAAAACAAAATTAACTTAACCCTTTTCACCCAAGCACTAGTCCCTCAACAAGGATGCTTGCTAACCTATCCACGCAACTATGACATACTAGTTCCTCAACAGGGATGCTAGTATAATTACAGGGCACTAGTGCCTCAACAACAGGGATGGTAATCCTACCACCCATTACCACGTAGTAGCCCATCAATAGGGATGTTACTCTAGCCATTGACGTCAATATATATATACTAGTTACATTACCCGTGTATTTCCGCGTACATTGTTGTGTATATAATTATTAATTGGGACTCATTCGAGGCTTGGTCTAAAGAATTAGAGCAAGGCAAAAAGATACGAAGAATCTATTTTACTCTATGGGTAAAGAAAATAGATCGGAAAAAAAGAGAGGCTAAAATGTAAAAAAAAGAAGAAAAAAGTCTGCAAGCCAGAAGGTCATATGTAGCTCTCAAGACCAAGACCATTGAAGGAACACCAAAATCTACTTTCCAATCAAAGTCTTTTTTTTTCTTACAAAACATGCATGGGAGCTGGAACCTTAACAGATTAAGCTTGAATCCTAGACCTTTAAATATTTAGGGTCAAATAGAATCCATGTGCCCTAATTATGGCTAGCTACCCATAGAGATTCCATGGAGAGATTATTTTATTCAATAAAGTTTTAGAGTATAATTTTTATTATTTTTTAATATATTTTTTTAATTAAAAATTTTTTGAACTTGAAATTTACAGAGATTTATTTTATTTTATATTTAATTTTTATTTAATAAAATAAAGATGATGAGATTCAAGATTATTAAATAAAATAAAGATGATGACATTTAAGCTCATAACTACTGGATCAATAAAATTTTAATAATATGTCAAAAATCATAAAATTTTAAATTTTAAATTATTACATAAAATTTTAAAATATAACTTATATTATTAGTTAAAATAAACCTTTACTGTTCAAATAGACAAACTACCTCTTATGTTAAGACAGCTTACAAGCAATGCAAAGATACAACGCCATATTTAGATAGAAGACAACTGACACTGCCAGCTTATGCAAATCATGCAGTCGCCTTGTGTGTACCTAAAAGAGGAATCCAAAACTGAAATTATAAGCCACTCTCTTTCAACTCCTACCCTTTTTTAACCTTTGTTGTTGACAGGCTTAAGATTCTTAGATATGTGGACCCTCTCTTGCTTGTGCTTTGCCTTTCAATTACAGGCTACACCTCCCTCTCTCCCTTCTTGCTTACTCCACTCCCAAGTCCCAACAATGCCAACTCCTCTCCTTCCTACCTCCCAAGGTTCCTCAATTTGGGCTTTTTCTTCTTTTCTTTTTTTTATTTCATTTTTTCCCTTGTAACTTATAAGCACATGCATTTTCCTTGAAAAGTTTACTCATTTTGCAGCAAAAAATACAATCCGAAAAAGAGAAAAAAAAAGAAGAGGAGGAGGAGATTCTTCCCCCGTCTCTGGTTCTTCAATTCATTAGCTCTTCTTTTTCGTTTCTATGAAGAACTATAAGCCAAAGCATTTCACTTAGAAAGTTTACTTCTTTTGCTTCAAAGAAAGAGAAAAAAGGCACCTTCTTTTGTTTCATCTTCTCTTCTCTGTAAAGATGAAGAGAAGAAGCCATATGGGACTTTTACTAGTTTTCCTTGCTGGATTTTCTTCAATCTTTCATTTTGCAAACTCTCAAGCAAGCCCAGATGCTGAAGTGATGTTCTCTCTCAAAAAAAGCCTCAACGTGCCAGATTCACTTGGATGGTCCGACCCAGATCCATGCAACTGGAACCATGTAGTATGTTCGGACGAAAAGCGTGTCACCCGAATCCAAATTGGACGCCAAAACCTTCAAGGTACACTCCCTTCAAATCTTCAAAACCTTACTCAACTTGAACGTCTAGAGCTGCAGTATAACAATATTTCCGGACCTTTGCCAAGTTTAAACGGGTTAAGCTCATTAGAAGTGATCCTTCTAAGTGACAATAAGTTCATTTCAGTCCCTAGTGACTTTTTCACTGGTTTATCTTCACTTCAATCTGTGGAGATTGATAACAACCCGTTTTCCAACTGGGTCATACCAGAAAGTATAAAAAATGCTTCTGCTTTGCAGAATTTCTCTGCGAGCTCAGCTAATATATCCGGATCAATACCGGGTTTTTTTGGCCCGGATTCTTTTCCAGGTCTAACCATCTTGAGGTTAGCTTTTAATGATCTTGAAGGTGAGTTGCCTGCAAGTTTTTCAGGGTCACAAGTTCAGTCTTTGTGGCTTAATGGGCAGAAACTTAGTGGTGGCATTGATGTTATTCAGAACATGACTTTGTTAAGAGAAGTGTGGTTGCATTCTAATGGGTTTTCTGGTCCTTTGCCTGACTTCTCGGGTTTGAAAGATTTAGAGAGCTTAAGTTTAAGAGATAATTCATTTACCGGCCTTGTTCCTGAGTCTTTGGTTAATCTTGAGTCGTTGAAGGTTGTGAATTTGTCGAATAATTTGCTTCAAGGACCAATGCCTGTGTTTAGGAGCTCGGTTTCTGTGGACATGGTTAAGGATTCGAACAGATTCTGTCTGCCAACTCCTGGTTTGTGTGATTCGCGAGTTAACACATTGCTTTCGATTGTTAAATCAATGGATTATCCGCAAAGGTTGGCGGATAGTTGGAAGGGGAATGATCCATGTACTGAATGGATTGGAATTACTTGTAATAACGGGAACATCACAGTTGTCAACTTTGAGAAGATGGGGCTTACAGGCTCGATTTCTCCATATTTTGCTTCGGTTAAGTCATTGGAAAGATTGGTTCTTGCAAATAATAACCTCACAGGTTCGATTCCACAAGAAATTACTACCTTACCCGGACTTAAAGTGCTTGATGTGTCAAACAATCACCTGCATGGTAGAGTTCCAGCCTTTACCAGTAACGTGATTGTTAACACCAATGGTAATCCAAATATAGGGAAGGATGTGAATAGCTCTACATCTTCGGGATCACCATCTGTAAGTCCATCAGCAAATGCTGGCTCTGGAAGTGGTGGTAGTTCAAGAAAAAGTGGCAAGAAATCTTCTGCTTTGATTTTAGTAATTATGTTTTCGGTAATTGGGGGTGTTTTCCTGTTGTCCTTGATCGGCTTGTTGGTATTCTGTCTATACAAGAAGAAACAAAAGCGGTTTAGCAGAGTACAGAGCCCGAATGAAATGGTGATTCATCCTCGCCATTCTGGGTCTGATAATGAGAGAGTGAAGATTACAGTTGCTGGCTCAAGTGTCAGTGTTGGTGCCATTAGCGAAACACATACTAATCTTGCTAGTGAACAGGGTGACATTCAAATAGTTGAAGCTGGGAACATGGTCATTTCTATTCAAGTGTTAAGGAATGTTACAAATAATTTCAGTGAAGGAAATATATTGGGAAGGGGAGGTTTTGGAGTGGTCTACAAAGGTGAGTTGCATGATGGTACAAAGATTGCTGTGAAGAGGATGGAATCGGGGGTCATAAGTGGTAAGGGACTAACTGAGTTCAAGTCTGAGATTGCTGTTTTGACTAAGGTTAGGCACCGACATCTGGTTGCTCTTCTTGGGTACTGCTTGGATGGTAATGAGAAGCTTCTTGTGTATGAATATATGCCACAAGGGACACTCAGTAGACATATCTTCAACTGGGCAGAAGAAGGATTGAAACCACTGCAGTGGACAAGGAGGTTGACTATAGCCTTGGATGTGGCTAGAGGTGTTGAGTACCTTCATGGTTTGGCTCATCAAAGCTTCATACACAGGGACTTGAAACCTTCAAACATTCTTCTTGGGGATGATATGAGAGCTAAGGTTTCAGACTTTGGTCTTGTGCGTCTTGCACCAGAGGGTAAAGGCTCTATTGAAACTAGAATTGCTGGAACTTTCGGGTACTTGGCACCGGAATATGCAGGTACCGTTTCCTCTAGTTGCATTATCCTTCAATTAATGTTTAAATTATTTCAAGGCTAACGCGTGTTTGAACTGTGGTAAATGTTCAAGTTCTAGTGTTTCAATAGATATTTAAGGAAACATATCGTGTGGTCACATATTCTTATATATTGACTGCTATTACTCTAAGATTGTTTTCATCACGAACTTCACACAAATGCACAGCAATACTACGTCAACTACAAAAAAAAAAAAGGTTCATCAATCTCCTGTTCAAATTGTGTGTTTCTGTTTTGTTGTTGATTTGTTGTTTGTGTTTGTATCGAGACTGGTGAAAATTATTCATGTCAATGTTAGTAAGTTCGTTTGGATTAGTTGTCAATGTATAGGGCATCCTTTACCCTATTCTCTGCAAATTCATGTCTTACTCACTTGAGGCACGGCATGGTTCCTTTGTATTTTTAAAATCTATCATTTGATGTTTCACTTTCATGGATCCTGTCCTGTGAGCAATAGGATTATGCTTTCATTGGACCTCTCTCAATTTAAAAATCTCTATGATTGTTAGCATATTTCCTAGCCCACAATTTCTTGTGTCTTAGCCTGCTTCTTGTTTGCGTCTAACTCATTTGATCTTATGATCTGCCTATCTGATTTCTCTCTTATTTCACCTTTTCTCTTCAACTCCTGTTTTTGGGTGATATGTTTGCAGTTACTGGTCGAGTGACAACCAAAGTTGATGTCTTTAGTTTTGGAGTGATATTGATGGAGCTTATAACGGGTAGAAAAGCTCTTGATGAGAGACAACCTGAAGAGAGCTTGCATCTTGTAACATGGTTCCGCAGAATGTACCTGAACAAGGACACATTCCGGAAGGCCATTGATACCTCAATTGATCTCAACGAGGAAACACTTGCCAGCATCAGCACTGTTGCAGAGTTGGCAGGTCATTGCTGCGCCAGGGAACCATATCAAAGGCCAGACATGGGTCATACTGTGAATGTTCTCTCTTCTCTGGTGGAGCTCTGGAAACCAACCGACCAAAGTTCTGAAGACACATATGGTATTGATCTTGAAATGTCCTTGCCGCAGGCACTTAAGAAGTGGCAAGCTTATGAAGGTAGAAGCAACATGGATTCTTCTTCTTCACTCCTTCCCAGCTTAGACAATACTCAGACCAGCATACCTGCACGCCCATCCGGGTTAGCTGAGTCATTTACATCAACTGATGGAAGATGAGTGTGGTATTTGTAAATGGTGGCGGTGGCAGTGTTCAATATTCATTCTATCTGCAGCTTCTTTGCTGTTTTCCTTGTAAGCTTTTCTGACTCCTAATTCTTTCATGTTTTAGTCTCATCCCATTCTCTCACATATTTTAATGGTATGTAGTTTGGATGTTCTCCACTTAAATTAGAGTTTTCCAAAATGAAATGAGATAGGTTATAAGAAGAAGTCCAGCTTCAGCTCTTCATCTCAGTTCTCTTAAAACTTCTTGCTAGTTGATGTATAACAAAGCCACTAGTCCAATTTCAGTGTGTCAGTAAACCCTTCCATTAGATCAGATTCCCTAAAAAATAAAAGTGATGCCAGCCAGACATTTAGCACATGCAATGTCCTGGTGTTTTTCGATTAGCTGGAGTGGTGCTGTTTTTGCTTTTGTCATCTCCATCATATTTGGCTCCTTTCTTTTTCCATTTTTAATTTAGATGACAGCATCACCTCCTTTATCCTAAAGCTCCAGACCCCATTTCCAATCAATTACAGTTTGTGATTATGATGGCTTTAATTTTTGGAAATGACAATCACGATGAACTGAGTCGTTAATGAGAATGCTCTCGTTTGTAAAATCACGGCAAGAAAAAAAAACAGAGAAGTTACATGCATGGCAGGATAAAGCCTTTTGCAAGAAAAAATGTTGTTTATCGGTTTGTTCCTCGGAAACAGCAACTGTTACAAATATAGCAAAGTTTTGAATATCTGCCTAGTTCTTGAATTCGAGTCAAAATATCTCTCTCGTAAGAATCTAAGACAATCAAGATTTTATTCGTTTATCTAAACTCACAAAATATTCTAGAAAGCTGAGTTTCCTCAGATTCAGAAAAAAAAAAAAACTCTTCTGCAACTCTGTAACTTTCTTTGTTTTTCCTACATGCGACAGCTTGCAAACTGAACCTAAAACTTTTGGGATCTGTTCTGTAAAAGTGATCCAGTTATTGTGTCGAGATATTGGCGTGTGTTTGAACGACATATCCTGCAAAAAATATATAGGATGAGTGAAACAAGTAACATGCATTAAAATCAGAAAAATGTTTCCCGATCCATGGCAACAGGGAAGTAGGGCACCGAGTGAGGACTCATGTCTTTGTTTACAGGGGAAGCATATGCAAGTGCTGCGCTGTAGTTGTCTGCCCTAACATGGGGTTCACACGTTCCCCCTCTCCCAAGGTATCTGTCACTTGTCTCCTTGGTTGGGTTATTTTCATTCTTTATGCCCTAATTCTCTCATCTGTGGACCTGTATATCAGGGCATGCTAATATATTTTAGTTCGGCTAGACAACAAAATCGCAAGATTTCATCTGAAAAGATCACTCACACGTCATGCAAAAAAAAAATATATATTCTTCTCAGTTTTGTTTAAGAGATGCTACTAACACTAATAAAAAAATGGGCTATATAATAACAAATTGATCCGTTGATTTAAATTTAGAGGATTTATAAACATATCATGAGAGTTTTCGCTTAAAATAAATATAAAAATTTAGAGAATTAATTTCTATAATCTGTCAAACATAGCATAAGATCTTAAGAGGTTTAGCTTATGTGTTAGATCATTTTTAGCAACACGAAAGTCTGTTTGGGAGTGCGGTTGTGGTTGCTTTTAAAATTGTTTTTTGTTTAGAAATACATCAAAATACTATTTTTTTTATTTTTTAAAAATTATTTTTAATATCATCACATCAAAAAAAATTAAAAATATCAAAAAAAACTTAATTTAAAATAAAAATAATAATATTTTAATTTTGACCAAACACCGATTTAACTAATGTGCAAAACAGGCACGAAGTATAACTAAACAGTACCTCAGACATCAGATGAGAAAAGCAAGAAAATCATGAAGCAAAAAAGCATGGTTTTACTGCTTTTCATTTTTTAGAACACGCGTTTTAAAGTGCTTTTACACCTTTTCATTTGTTAGGAACGCGGGTTAAATTTGGATGATTCCCCATCTAATTCGCTACATCATCATTCATTAGCAATTTTATTTATTTATTTATATATCATTAGAATATAAACAAGGTTTATCATAATATTTATATAAGAGAAAAATAAATTAGAATTATTCACAAGTGACAACATTTGTAAAATAAAGAAAATTGAAAAAAAAATAAGGAAAAATAGTAAAGCAATCAGATGGTAATTTTCAAAAATATATGAAGAGGGTGCTATAGATATCATGAATTTATTAGGAGAAACTATACATAAACTGTTAATGGTCTTAAAATATTACTACAAAATTAATTGTAATTTGTCTCTCAAAAATTAAATTATACAACTTTATGCAAAAAATAATTAAATATAGTCCTCCAATCATCTTAAATAATTTTGATTTTTTTTTCTAAATTGCTTTCTTTACTTTCAAAATTTTCAAACGAGATCAAGATTATTCGGGTCGAGTTTCAATAAAAATAAAAATAAACTAATTTGGTGTTGGATTTACCTGCAATTCGATTAATCTTAGAAGACTAGTTAATTATTATTTTTATAAAATAAAAATTTAAATTAATCAGAGTTAATTGTATTAACTCAATTTGATAGGTGATTTATAGCATATCCGGATCTACATCCAGATGAGGTTTAAAAGCTATGGTCCATTGTCGTAGTATTTATGACTTTAAAACCACGTCGGTCCAACTGCTGCTTAATTTGACTCAGACCCAGCCAGCTGTCAACATTCAACACTCGGCCTGTAATCCTACCGCCAGATATTTTAAATGCTTTTTACACACTGCTTTCCCACGTTCAAGAGTCAACATTCCAAGTTTCCAAGTCAACAAACCGGCCACACTTTCATCATGTTTTGTAGTCTTCTGTCCTGTTCCTACGTAGCTTTGACCGCCAAGAAAAATGACCACACCAACATATAAATGCATCGCCCCTTCACAAGAACTCTCATCATCATATTCTGCAGCCCACAGGCAAACTTCAAAACAAACCCTAGAGAGCCTGACATAGCGTATACAATGATACTATCTTGGAGATCAAGAAGAAAGTCGAAGAGAAGCAAGAATCCAGCCCAAGAAATCAATTCAGACATGGAAATCTTGAATCCGAAGCACTTCTGCTGCCCGATTTCTCTTGACCTGATGAAAGATCCCGTTACATTGCCGACAGGAATCACATACGACAGAGAAAGCATTGAAAAATGGATTGAAGAGGGCAACCGGACGTGTCCAGTTACAAACCAGGTATTAGAAAGCTTTGATCAGATACCAAATCATTCCATAAGAAAGATGATTCAAAATTGGTGCGTGGAGAACCGTTCTTATGGCGTCGAGAGGATTCCTACGCCTCGCGTTCCAGTGACACCCTCTGAGGTTTCGGAGACTTGTAAGAGGGTTAACGATGCAGCAAAACGTGGGGAGCAAAAGAAGTGTCGAGAATTGGTCAGGAAGATCAAGAACTGGGGTAAAGAGAGTGAGCGCAACAAGAAGTGTATTGTGGAGAATGGGGCTGGCTGTGCCTTATCGGCTTGTTTCGAGTCCTTTGCAAGTGTTTCAAATGAGGATTTGTTGGGAGAGATTTTATCGGTTTTGGTATGGATTCCACTCGGTGAAGAAGGCCAAAGTAAGCTTGGATCGGTTCATTCTTTGAATTGTTTGGTATGGTTCTTGACGAGTGGAGATCTTTCAGCCAGGCAAAATGCAGTTTTGGTACTAAAAAATCTTCTTGCTTCGGATCAAAAACATGTGAATGCCTTGGTGGAGATTGAAGGCGCGTTTGCAGGATTGGTTAAGTTAATCAAGGAGCCTATTTGCCCTACTGCTACCAAAGCTTCATTGATGGCAATTTTCTACATGACTTCACCATCAAACTTCAATGAGAAGATGGTGCCAATGTTCGAGGAGATGGGTTTGGTTTCAGTGATCATAGAGATTCTTGTTGATGCAGATAAAAGCATTTGCGAGAAGGCATTAGGTGTTCTGGACCATATCTGTGATTGCAGAGAAGGGAGAGAAAAGGCCTATGAGAATGCTCTAATTGTTGCTGTTTTGATCAAGAAAATCCTGAGAGTGTCAGATTTGGCATCAGAATTGTCAGTCTCCATTCTTTGGAAGCTTTTCAAGAACTCTCAAGACAGATCAGAGGATGGAGGTGTGGTGGTTGAGGCACTCCAGGTGGGTGCTTTTCAGAAATTATTGGTCTTGTTGCAAGTGGGTTGTGGTGGAAGCACCAAAGAGAAGCTCAAAGAGTTGCTAAAACTGCTGAATCTCTGTAGAGTTAGGTTAGATTGTTTTGATTCTACAGCAGATTTCAAGTATCTCAAAAGATCATACTGATTTTGCGTTTCTCAAACAGTTTAGGAAAGAAAATTCAAACATATACATAGAACTTTGAATTCATCCAACTGTACAAATTACTCAAAAATCAATAATTAGAATATTGAGATTTTATATATATATATATATATATATATATGCATCAATAATTAGAGTATTGAGATTATATATATATATATATATGCTCTATCCATGCTTGTATTCATGATAACCTGTTTAGCTCATGCTTGGAGTTGAGCTGATGGTACCAGGTTATTAAACTCACACTGGCACCAGGACTTCTTCCATGTGCTTGTGGGGGCAGAGACTGTTTTTGCTATCAATGCTTCTGTCGCATGGCAAGGTGGCAATTGCATATTTTTTTTTTAAAGAAAAAAAATTCTTTTTCTTAATATGGGATAGTTGGTTTGATACTGTTTTGGCCGAAATATTTTGTATCAGTTAAAAAAATATAAAATAATATTGTTATTATATCAGTTTAAATTCTGGTTCATTCCAGATTTTTTAGCTAAACACCGACCTAAATGTTTTGCTTTCGTTTCGCCTATTCCGTTTCAGCCAAATAATATTTATTTTTAAATAATGAATAATTTTACAATATTAATTACATCTCTTAATCCGACCGATAAATGAAGATAAAATCTTACAAGAAATCTCTTAACACATTTATATATAATATGTTACAATTTTAGAGTAATCAGATAGTATAATTACCTTACGAGGTTGATGATAACATTTTCATAATATTATATATATATTTATAATTTTATTTAAAAATATCATTTTTTTAGATTAAATTACATGATTCTAAATAATTTTATTTTTAAATATTTAATAACTTAATGTATCTATCAATCTTACCGAAAGAAAGATAGATCGCTGGCTCTGCCGTGTCTTGTACTGATAGTTTGTAGTTTGATGGGAGGAAGGAAGAATGGGAGGTGGGTTACTGGGTTTCTAAAGAAGGCTAAAATAAGGTATCTGGGCTTGCAATCTTCAAAGCTATTCAGCCCTCGATACGTCATGGGTCAAAACTTGATTTTAAGCTTGTTTGAGAAGTCCTAGTCTAGATTTGTTGACTTTGAATGTTTCTTTGTACAGGATTTTCCTAGCTCTATTGCTTCAATCATGTAAGCCAATGTATCTGTTCAGTTTCTATAATAGATATAAATCAAGAGTTAGTTTAATGACCGTTTAAGAATGTAATTATAATTGTTTTTAAAGTGTTTATCGTTCAAAAATATATCAAAATAGTATTTTTAAATAATTTTTAACATTAATACATGAAAATCATATAAATATACTACAAAGAAGTTTAATCTAAAATTAAAATATAATAAAAATTATGTTTTTAACGGAAGTTTTTCTTAAGAAGATTTTAATCCAAATTGATAGAGTAGTGAGTTATCTAAGTGTTTAATCGGGTTACTTAGACCCTGAGTCAACCAAATCTTGGATCAATCCTCCATGTTAACCATTAAAAAAAGTATTTCAAGAAAACTATATCCAAACTTCATTTAGATATTCCAGTCACATACTTACTGGAAAAAAAAATGAATTTATTATATATATATAATAACATTATTCCACATAAATAAATAAAATGGTCAATTGAACCTGTTGAAATAATTATTTTTTTTTAGCTTTCCCCACTTCCAGGTAAACTTGAACAAATCCCTAGGTGACGCTCTATCCAACTAGCTAAGCAAAATCGATGAAAAAATAAATCTTGTGTTCATGTAAATCTAGGGTTTTTTCAAATGTCTTCATCTGAACATTAAATTCATGGGAGAGTTCCAAGACTTGCCAAGTTGCTAATTAACTCGTGCTAATGTGGTCAGGAAAAAAAGGGCATTAACTAGAGTGATTGAATGAGTGAATAGTAAGCAAAGACTTTTAGAATTATTTATGATTTTCTAATCTCTTTTTTTTTTTTTTTTTTTTATTATTTCTGACTTTGGAATAAGATTAGATGCACAAGTTTCGGGGGTGCATGTGAGTCTTGCCATTGTGCGAGGGCATTCCAATCAACGAAATCATCAGCTGTTTCCCAGTAAAAGGATTTCAATATCAGGGTTTGGTACCTTTCTTGCTTTACATCTCCCCAAGCTCTCAAATAATAGTTTATAAGAGCCAAACCATCTAGTAGGTGGTGTTGTGGTAGGAAATTTTAATATCAGGGTTTGGAATTAAGAAACTTGTTCATAATGTGATATCATGTTTGAATTTATATGACTGCTAATTTTAGAATTAATGAGATTGATCAAAATGTTCCTAAACTGAAGTCAAACACTCATACTAATAAGAAAAATAGTTTATAAGAATCAAATCATTTAGTAGGTGATCAATGATACGAGATTGAAACTTAAAAGGTTGCTTTTTATGTAATCTCATGTTTGAGCTTTATGATTGTTAATATCATGTCTATTAAAAATTGATATAACTATGATCTTCAAGACTTATAAAATCAATGGAGTTGAGCGTTTATTGATCCAAAAAAGTTAATAAAAAAAAGAGTTTATAAGAACCAGGCGGCAGCAGCACTATGCTATCTCGTGTAGTTTGACTTGATAGAGCATATCTCATTGTTGACATTTCAACTGCTACTGGTTATTTGATTATTGATCCATGCCACAGGAAACCTTATTGTTTATTTATTAGGTCTATCTACTTTTCTTTTTCTTCAAAAAAATAAAAATAAAAAAAAATCCTCAGGCATAAATTGAAAACACCATGCCCATTCCCCACTGTAAACCTCACTGAAGTCACCACTATTAGCTTCAACAAGAAGTGATTGCGATCTTCATCTAAAGCAAACCAACATGGATTCTACTCATGAACCCAAGTCTGTCTCCACCAATCTCTTCTACCTCTTCCTTCTCTTGTCAACAAATCTCCTCACTCTGTTCCTCTCCTCTACCTTCTACTCCTCTTCCTGCTCCCTCAACCCCATCTCCACTACCACCACATTCACTAAAAGCACTAGTCGCAGCACTAATGGCTTTGATGGCACAGGAAATTCTGATACCCCACAAGCAACAATAGACCTCCCATCGGAATTTCTAGCCTTCTCTTCAGGCCAAGTTCTTCCTTTAGGTTTCAACGCAAATTTTAATTCGGACACCTTTCATCCTTCTGTAGGCCAAGCCTGCACTCGGTTTCCTGATGAACTTGGTCGTTTTATGACCTACAAAGTTAATGGATCCTGTCCTGATGATGAACTATCTGCACAAAAACTACTCCTCAAAGGCTGTGAACCTCTCCCTCGCCGCCGTTGCCGCCCTGCTGCTCAGCCTGACTATGTTGAGCCCTACCCGCTTCCAACTAGTCTTTGGACTACCCCACCCAATTCTTCAGTTGTGTGGACAGCTTATACTTGCAAGGACTACACTTGTCTGATCAACAGAAAGAAAAATCAAAAGGGTTTTGATGATTGCAAAGACTGCTTCGATTTACAAGGTAGAGAAAGCAAGAGGTGGGCTTCAAGACAAATCATTGAAGGGTCACTTGATTTCACAATCGATGAAGTTCTTGCAGCAAAGAATCCTGGAACAATCAGAATTGGGCTTGACATTGGTGGTGGTGTCGCTACATTTGCTGTAAGAATGAGGGAAAGGAACATCTCCATCGTAACAACTTCAATGAACTTGAACGGTCCATTCAACAACTTCATTGCTTCAAGAGGTGTTGTGCCTCTGTACATAAGCATATCACAAAGGCTACCATTCTTTGACAACACTCTGGATATTGTTCACTCTATGCATGTTTTGAGTAACTGGATTCCTTCAACCTTGCTTCATTTCTTGATGTTTGATATCTATAGAGTGCTTAGGCCTGGCGGGCTGTTCTGGCTTGATCATTTCTTCTGCGTTGAAGATCAATTTCTGGATGTTTACAAGCCACTCATTGAGAGCATTGGATTCATTAAGTTGAAATGGGTGGTGGGCAAAAAGCTTGATCGTGGAGCAGAGCTTAGAGAAATGTACCTCTCAGCTTTGCTAGAGAAGCCATTGAAGAATTCTTGGTGATTTAAATTTGCTAGTAATTAAATTTCTTATTAGTCTTTGTTATTTAAACTTTTCTTTCACATGTTTTAATGTGGAGAAATTTAATGAGGGATCTTATCAAATGTTAATGTTAGATTTTTTTTTTTTGCTTTGATTTTATGCAATATGTTCTGCATTTCCTTTTCTTTTCGTCACAATATATTTTTGGTTATGCTTACATATTATTCAGGTTGTTCCTGAATCATGAAGGTTTCATACCATCAAATGTTTAAATACCCAAAAATCTTTAACATTGGGAAATGTCAATGGAATGGCCTCACGGCATCCTTAGTGTATGCAGAAACTCAGGATAGCAGCAATGACAAGGTGATAATACCACAGAAATGATGCAGTAGTAACAGGCAACTAAGATCATGTGTGTGTTTTCATGGTTGACGACGTAGTCCATAGGTGGTATTGTACGAGTTGGTAGCAAGTAACAGCATTAATATTTCAGAAACAATTGAATGCAACAAGTTACAGGTGAAGGATTTGCGAAAAAACACAGTCAACATCTCATAATTAACAGAATTAGGTGATTTAGTAGAAGGGGTGGCATTTTACAGGCTATTGAAAGCTAACTATAAGAAAGAAGAAGTAGCAGATAGATTATGACTGCTCTCCATCTTGAAACAGTGAAGGCATTTGCAGAAAGGTAAAAATGTTGACAAAAGAGAATATTCTTTGCAGCCTGCTCAAATTCCTGGTGTGCATATATCATGAGGAATAACTACTGAAGTGATTATTAAAATTACACATTTATACAAGAAAGAAGCTTTCAGGACTTCAAGAATGAATTATGCAAATTGATTAATAGCATTCTCTCAGCAATAACTCGTACAATTGACAGAAAATGTGTAGCAAACAGAAACGGGACCTAGGGGCTGTATTTACATCTTTAAGTGTTAAGCGAGAGATTGGATCTATTTCAAAAGAAGCTTGTAACAGCAAAACCTGGAAAACAATGTGTTAAAAAACGTAGCAAACAAAAACAGCATGAATTAAGCTGGTTAGAACTGTTTTTTCCTGAAAATAAGAGCACCATAAAGTTTTATCAAGGCAAAGACAAACCAGGAGTTGCAGAACTAATGGACGAAACTCTTATAATTGAAATAGCACTGTATCGAGTTAAAGGTGCTCAAACCGAGCTCAAAGTTAGATAGGACTTGTTAGCTTGTTGGATGCACATGTGAGTGGTAAATATATTCTGCACCTGAATATGCATCTAATATCAGAAACACGTATACCAGACAATCTGTCTTGTTTCCTGCACCAACTGAAAGAGATTTGAAGAGAAGGCAATCAAATGTCTTCCACAAAAGAACACGTAGCCAATCTCATTAAGTATCCTGAGCATTTTATTTTGTATCATCCACTTACAAATTGTACAAAATCTCTTTCATGTTGTTTGTTTACAAAAATCTTGCAGTGTGGTTCTCAGGTTAAGGTATCAAAAAACAAAGACCATATAAAAGGTATATGGTTCTCAGGTCCTTACCCAACACTCATGATCAGTGGCATTCCTTGGTGTCTTAAATCGCCTGGGTTGCTGATTGAACCAATTTCTGATTCTGCGTAGTTGAACAGTTCATCCTCATTTATGAATAACCACATCAGCATAGATATGAGCTCCAGGCACTAGAGGCTGGCTGGAATATACCTTCCAACACTGTTCATTGATATTTCAGCTCATACCAACAAAGCATCATTGTTGAAGCGCATTCAAGCTGCAAACATGATAATATTATCCTTGATTTAATCAATAGTTAATTATAAGTTGAGAAATCTTCAATAGTTGCTTCTTTTTTTGAAAAGTATAGGAACTCTGAGTAAGCACCCTAACAAAGGCACCAGGCCAGCTAGTTATTAAACCACCAAAAATTGACAATTTGGATTCTTCCCACTTTTTAATTTTCCCCATAGTTGTGCATTAGGAAGAAAGAAAAATCCAAACTACTCTGTATACCACCAAAATATTGCAGACTCAGAGAACCATAGAAAGAGACATTTGTACCTTGGAAAAAAAGGCTCTGCAACCTCAGCTCCATATCCAATTGCTGCAGGAATCATCAACAAATCATCAGAACTCTCAAATTTCTGGTAAGTTTCAGTTTTTCCTGGCAGTAGAGAATCACAGCATCCAGAACAAACGAACAATTGTGGTACTATATCGGCATCATGAATTCCATTGCAGCGTGTGTGTTGCCACACCTCACAAATGTCACATTCTACCATTCTCTCCCCATCATCGTCACAAGCCCCACATTCACATCTTACCTTCCAGTTATCTGACCCACCTTCGTACCTCAACTGAGAATTCATGTCCATGCCATACCCTTTCACAAAAATCTCTGTACCAGATTCGACTAATTTACACAGCAAGTCCTTGTCATCTAGGTTTTCCATATGTTTTATCTCTATAACAACAAACCTCTCCATCATGCAGTAAGTGTCTCGCAATGCACTTTCCGCTTCTTGCTTTAGTTCCAGCACTGAAGCATGCAATGGAAGCACGATAATCTCACCAGGAGGAGCTTTCCTGTGAGATTTAGCTTCAAGATCATTCCAATTTGGCATCACTTGGCATGTGAAACTCAGCAATTGATCATTCTCAACCCTAAACGGCCACTCCTTCACAAAATGCTTGCAGTCTAGAATTGCCTGAGTTGCTACTTCGACTAATTCTGATTCTGGGTAGTTAAACAGCACATTCTCGTATACATAGACCACATCAGCATTAACATCAGCTCCAGGCACATGAGGTTGTGCCAGAACTGTTTCGGGTTCTGGTTCAGACTTGACAGGGATAATCCCGTCGCAAAACTCCTGAATTGAGTATTCTAAAATCCTAGTTTTTGGGTTCACTGCCCGCTGGACAACATACTTTCCAACAACTACATTGTTCATTGATTTCAAAACATAATCAAGCAAGCCTGTATCACCAATGTGCATTCGAGCTGCATCTCTGACGTCTTGTCTAGTCATTCCTTCTTGACTCTGTTTGTCCTCCTTCTTTGCTTTCAATGCATCCACAATCACATCAGCTGCGTATTGCAGTCTTCTCGTAGGCCATCGGCTGTCCATTGTACCAACCAACGAACCAAAATTTCTGTACTTCATACATTTCTCCTTTACGAGCGGCTTTCTCCGGAGAACAATATTGATAGGAGGCTTTGAATTGGTGGTGGAAGTATTGCTTTGTTTCTTCCATACACAGGGACAGGATCTAATGGCAAGCATGAAACGAAGAAGATCTTTGAATGTGATCAGCTGGATTGGACTCAGGTCTTTGTAGTAGTGAATTATCTGCTTCATGCTTTTGCTTAGGCTTGTGTAACTGAAATCTTGAATGATCTTCTCGAGTTCCATAGCTCTCAGAATTTCAATTGCTCTGATGTATATGAGCTCTGTCACACCAAAACTTCCATGGGAAAACTTGTATCCCCATCTTCCAAACCATGGATGTCCATATGCAATCCCATAAAGAAGGCGAAGATCCATAGATCGCTTCTTAGACACATCCTCAACAGTGATTTTCCTACAAAATAAATGAAATTTCTAGAATTTAGATTCCATTAAGCCACTACTTAACTAAAAAAACCATGAATGTAATTACCTAGTTCGAAGATTTGCACAAATACGATCCCAAAGATCCATGATTTCCCGGCCACAAAGATACTTGGAACCCCCTTCTCTCCCTTTTATGCATAGTAAATGACCAAAACCATTACAGTGAATCAACCCATGCAAGAGATGTGTCTGTAGATCACAAACGCCATCCTCCAGTTTCTGACTCCACTCACTTTCAACTGGTATTATCACATGATACTTTCTTTTGGAAACAAAATTGTGACTCCAACCTAAACCACATATTGACAATGAATTAAAATCAAACGCAAAAGAATTTTTAACCAGGAAACCACAGTAGCCATAACTGAAAAACCCAGATAAGAATAACAACAATTCTATTTTAAGGTACCAGAAATTAATCAAACAGAAAACCCCAGGTCAGGATTAGCCATTTCAAGCTCCATAGAATAAAAATTCAGCAGAATATTATTAGAAATAAAACATCAATCCCAAAATTAAGATCCAAATACCCAAATTGACCTACCTATTAATCAAAAGATACCATCTTTCTCGATCCATAAACCAAAAAACACAACCCATCATAGAACACAAACTGAATTTCCAAAATCTAACACAGAAACCACTACATTTCTCAAACCCCAAACCCAAACCCAAAAGCAACAAAACTCCGTTACAAATCTCAACCAAAGAGACTCAATTTCACAGGGGGAAAACCCAATTCAGAAATCACATAAACAGAAAAAGTATAGAAATAATAATCAGAATTTACCGTTGCATCTGCACAGATCACAAAAGGGTCTAACTGACTTCTTCACATCTTCTTCAATGGTGTAAAGTGGAACAACAAAATTTTTACTTTCAATAACAAGAAAAGTACACCAAATGGACATGCCCTCTACTTTATAATCTTCAGGTTCTGCACATTGTTGAAGAAAAAACCGAATATTATCGCGGAACGGACCCATAGGACTGATGGGGCAATCCGGTTCACAAAATGTGTTGAAATCGTAGAGTTTTGGCCATATTTTCCTCTTCTTGCAATTTTCAAGATTTGGTATCGACATTCTCAAGGAAAACCTAATCTAGTCCTCTCTTTCACTCTCTATCAATGCTTCAGATTCTTAAAGTTTTCTCTCACTAAAAGAGTTCTAGAAAGAGAAACGAGAGGGACTCTCTCAACATGAAGGACTATGGAGAGTGTGTTTGTTATTCCCGCTGGATTTGTTTTTAAAACGTTTATTTAGACGATAATGTCCTTGTTGAGGAAAGATCTTACAGTTTGTTAGGGGTATTATGGACACTATGAGATTTGGTTTAGTTGGAGATCAGCGGCTGTGAGATAGGTAACGGGTTAAGGGTTAGTCTGGGCTGTTCGATTCCGATTTGACGGTTAAAGTAGTTACAGATGAGAATCTTATGTTGACAAGTCTAACATGGTGTCGTGGTCCTCCTCTGGTTTTGGAGATGGGCTACAGCATGATGGGCCCAAACTTGATATATTCAGACTAAGGCCAAACGGTGGTGCAGCCGCTTGGCCAAATTTCAATTTTTTTGTATTTAAAATGAATTTTTAGTGTATTTAGATCGTTTTAATGTGGTGATGTTAAAAATGATTTTTAAAAATAAAAAATATCATTTTGATATATTTCGGCATGAAAAGTACTTTAAAAGCTACCGTAACCATACTCTTAAATAGACGCCGTATATTAATATACTTTAAAAAATTCTTTCCTTTAGAGTTGTATAAAATAATTAATGATCGATTAATATGTTTACAAAAGATTTATTTACATAACATCACATTAGCGGGTATTTTTATTTTTTAAAAGCATATTAAAATAATAAAAAAATATATTAGCACATCAAAATTCCCTAACAAATAAAAAAATTTAAGAAAAAAAATCAAAACTTTGTCGGCATTTAGGTCATGTTCCCAATTACTCTTTTAATCATGGAAGTGTTTTTTTTTTTTGTTGCATTAGCATCATAAATATAGGGTATTATGGTAATTTATCAGATAACTTTTTGTATGTATAAACAGGAGGGTAAAAAAATAGAGAGGAGAAATATGAATTTAGAGAATGAGAAACATGAGAGGGAAATGAGAAAGAAAAAAAAAAGGAAGGAAATATTAAAAAAGGAGACGACAAGTTAGAAGAGACAAAATGTTTAAGCTAAATTTTATGCTTTAATGTATAATTAAAATATTTAGCCTTGATTTTTGGTTTGTTAAGGTTTAGGGTTTTGAAATTGTATTTCAGATATCAATTGATAAATTGGTGGTAATGATTGATATGAGTTTATTGTATAGTTATGAGTTTTAATACGTACAATTATGTGTTTTTGAATCACAACTCATTTAATTTATGTCATGAGTTGAATATTAAGATATGAATATTTTTGTTTAATAATGATATGACTTTTTGGTATACGAGTCAAAATACTTATGCTGCTAATTGGATATTAGAACTTTAGCTGGTCGAGCGAGTCATTAACATGTGGTGAAAAATATTTTGAGAGTCAAGTCATTGTTATGAATGATTTTTATACCAATTTTTATCAAATATTTTTCTATAGTAGTTATACATATAAAAAAAATTAAGTGAAAAATAAAACTATTCTCGATCCCCAACCATTACAAAAAAAATTATATAAACAAATTACATATAAATATACATCTAATTAAATTATCACACATGACATGTTAAAGTGAAAACAATAGAGATGATTATCTAACTTCATGGGTAATGTCGACATAATCACTACTTTGAAGCCAAAATCTATCCAAAATCTCAAAACAATAAATTATGTGTGTGGTGATCATGTAAACACCATGCTTGGAAAGAGACATACCTTTAAACAAACATTAAGCTTTGCAAAGATCATGTGAAAATGTGCAAATCGTATTGGAGGAAGTCACATTCATTTATAGTAGGTTCGTTTGAAAGCTATCATGTAGCTTTTAAAATGTTTATCGAACTAAATACATTAAAATGATGTTTTTTATTTTAAATTTATGAAGCTTGTCTTTTGCTCACATCATAAAGTAATAATTCAAGCTCCTCTCGACAATGATTTGTTTTATTTACTAGTTTCCTTTTTTAATTTCAATTTATTTTTATCTATCAATCTTGTAAATATAATTGAAGTTTCTTTTAAAAATATATTTTATTTAGAAATACATCAAAACAACAATAATAAAAATTATAAAAATTATTTTTGATATCAGTTATTATAAAATAATCTAAGAACATACAAGTAAAAGAAAAACTTTTTATTTTCTTCTTAAAAATACTTTTTTCTTAGTTCCCAAACAACTAGTAGAGAATATACATCGATAAAAAGCTAACAAATGGGAGGTTGCCGCATGTAAATCCAATGGAAATTTCGAAAACTCCCATGGTGTGGAAGTCAATTCTTCACTTAAAATGTCTACCTAGTCAGTTTGTGTGGGCTTGAAAATTATGCAAGAATATTGCGTCTCTTTGTGACTTGATATCCACGCATTGGACTATATATGTATACGTAGGGGATGTTTTGACTCCTTCACTTCAAAACCCTGCATCCTAGCTCCTCCCAAAGTCTTTCTGAGCATTTCGATCAGAACGTCTTTCTCGCTATTCTGGGCACCGGATTCTGATCAGCAAACAAAAGCTATGGTTATGGATGTCAGCCGAGCCATACAAATTTGTTCTTCTATTCCCCTTTTGGGATGTGTTGTAGGAACTATTTTTCACCTTTTCACATCTTTGGACTCGACATCAGAAAGAGAAACAGTGACTGGTGCTGATCATCAAGCAGCTGCCAGTAACAGAGCAGCCCAGAAACATTTCCAGCAAATTCAACTCATCCGTGGAGCATAGCAGATTCTTGTATCTCCACTGAAACTTCTTGAAGATAGCCTAAAAGTATCTATTATGGCGGCATCTATGTCGTACTGGTCAAGTAGCCATGTAACCTTGTGATAGCCAACTTTATATTTCAAGTTTTCAACCGCCGGTTTAATGTTTTCTTATAGCTTAGGGAGAGAAATAACTTAAGGGTAGCAAAGTTAATGCATGATCGAGTTTAATACAAAATAGTCAAGTTGAAAGACTTCATTTCAACTGAATCCGTGTAATAAGTTTCTTTAATGCGCTAAGAGTGAAATGTAAAATATGCAGATTGGTTGAACAAGTCGTCGTCTTGTTATTTTACCACCTAGTACTACGCACAAACTTGGACTTGAAGAAGAGCTTTTCTGCTAATTTCCACTACTGATCAAGATGATATTTCTGGGTAGATGGGATAAGATTACTCTTCAATTCGGGTCTTAGCAGCTTTGCACTAGAGCAAGAGGTTCTTATTTGCAGGTGGGGTCTATTCCCTTTGCACTAGGTTCGAACTCCACTATGCACACCTATCATACTTGCGGTGCCTTTCCTATTCACCGGGCTTGCAGGATATTTAGTCAGTCCAGGGATTAGCTGTGGTGTAGGTAAACTGGCCCGGACACCCCGGTTATAAAATAAAAAAGAGGTTCTTATTTTATTTTTCTCATGAGTGACCTGTTTTTCACTTGTTATTAGTGTTCTTAACTTTGTCAGCACCGGTAATGATGTTCTTGAGGATTTTTGGTGCCAACTGTTGTTGAAAGAAGTTTCCAAAGGTTTAAATGTTGTATTGCCATGTTATTTAGTGTAAACCTCAGGGCATAGAATGAAGTCTCTGAAGCTTATTTTTTCTGTATCTGAAATTCTAATGAATACGAGAAGGAATTATTTAACTTCAATGAATGTAGGCATGCAGCAGGAACAAGAACTTGGATACAGAGATGATACAATACTGTACAACATTCAAGATAACTGATGTGTTCGATCACTAGTTAGATACAACTTCTGGCCTTCATCAATCATTTTTACATCAAGAATTTTACCTGCATCTTCTGTTAATATACAAGAACCATCAGGAAATTGTAGCTGCTCTGATGCTTCTTTTACAAGCTCTTCCATGGTGTTTGGGACCCATAACACTACTCCAGGTCTTCTCTGTTCTTCTGGACCCCGTGGATAGAAAGGGAAAATTGTACATTTCTTTGGAAGTACTTTTTCTGCAATTGGCAACAGTAGTTGTCATTAACTTTACTAAAACAAAAAATAAATTTCCTGTAACCACCAACAATTGCTTCATTCAGCTAAATTCGACCAACTTGTAGGACCCGTAAAGAAGACAAGGTTCAAGCAGAATAACCATGTTCTATATCATACATTTTAGTCCTACCCAATCAAGATATGATTGGAGCGATTAGCCCAGTTCAAAATTCAAGTCTGGTCCAGTGCATCTTCATAAATTAGCATGACAACTGAGCTGACCAAACCGTCATGCATAGCCCTCTCCCAAAAATTTGACCTCTGTTCTTAAAATTTTCAACTAAATCTTTTCCCTACAGACAGTTCTTTACACTAGTATTACATTAATTATTCTTTTTTGTATATATAATTATTTAATAAATCTTTTCTCCACAAACTGTTTGGAATCCATTTTGCCAGCTTTTTGGTCATATGAATCAAGAAAATTTCAGTTTCTAGGAGCATAATAAAAGCTGTCCACAGAGTTTAGAAATACCTCTGGTCTCATGGGTGCTATAATGGAAGTCCAATTTCTGAAAAGATTTTGCTTCTTCTAGCAGCTTGATCAAATTCTTGCTCCCACACATCCGGCCTTCGTCAAGTGGAGTGTTGCCCCATCTGTGGAGTTGAAGTTAACAAAGAAGAGGTCAGTGATCATAACAATGTACTCATTCTATAAAACAGATTATAACATATAAAGCGTCTCTCCATGTGATTGTAATGTGTAAGATAAATAACTGCCCTAGAAAGACAGGGAGAGGAAAGAAAAATCTGAGAAAAAGCTTCAATAAAAGAATCCTTAGTTTTGGTAATTTTCTAAATTCTCTTTTCCTTTCCATTCTACTTCCAGGAAAAGCCAGAACTATGTTTTATTCATTGGCTAATAAGCAGGTCTAGTTACGAAATGACTGATGAGCAAAATGAATATCAGGTCTACCTGTCCTTTGAGAAAACACAAGCTCCAGCTTCTATCAGCAGCTTTGCCATCAAATATAATCCTTCTGAAGCAGCTACGTGAAGTGGAGTTCGATGGTCGTAGTCTTTAGAGTTTGGATCAATTCCATTGGACAAAACCCTTTTAAGAAAATCTGAATCCCCTCTTGCAACAGCTCTACACAGAACACTACCAGCATCATCTATGTTCAAGATAGCCCCCTGTTTAAAGAGTAGAGACTCAACCCGATCATGTCCATTCTTTATAGCTTCCAACAAGGGGGTGTTTCCAAATTTATCTGTAAGAGAATTATATTATAGTAGCGATTTATATTCGTCAGTAAGACATCAAACCACTAATATAAGCAAATTACCTTTGATGTTAATGTCAACTCCTTCTTGAATAAGGAAAAGTGTGATATCTTCATAACCTCTAGATGCTGCAAGATGCTGTTGGAAACAAGGCTAGTTTCAGATAAAACATTGCTTTCACTTTTTTTATGATTTAGACAACACAAAAAATGATAAGAAATGAGAGCAATCATATACTTAATCAGGGTTTCGCATACCAAGGGTGATCTTCCATCATAATCTGTTTTATTGGGATCAGCACCTGCTCGGATGAAGCCCTTCAGCTGATAAAGGTCTCCATGATAAGCTGCATTATTAACTCTCAAAGCAAGTTCAGCTTCTTGCTTTCCAATATGAAATGTAATATCTGATTCCAATTGCTTATCTCGAAGATTAGATTCTTTCCCCTGTCAAATTTCCTTGATTTAGACTCTTAATGCACATGTAAATAATCCCTTTACGTCAAATACATACCAATAATCTGATACTGATTTCACAATGATATGGAAGGAAAATAAAAACATGAATGAGTTATAGGAAGGTGAATAATGTTAACAGAGTTGAATTACCTCTAAAAGGTTGTCCAAAATTTTGCGTCCATCGTAAAAGTAAATTTCAAGAATGTTCGAGAAAGATTGTTTATCAATCCGTAGAAGCCGACATAATTCACAAACTCTAACAGTATAAGGCTGGGGGATGTTGCAAAGGATAGAAATTTCTCCAAATGAGCTGTTAGGTGGCAAGAGTTTGACAGTTTCTTCTGATCCATCCTGTCCTATCCCAACCTCTTCCTGCACCAAGGAGAAAAAGGGAAGTGATCATACTTCTGTGTTGAAAACTTGATCCAGTAGCTGAATCATAGAAATAACAGCATATGTCTACAAATGAGAGGCATAATATGTTGAAACATAGTGACAGTTGGACACAGCATCGTACCAGCATACCATGGCAGACAAAGTAGAATTGATCTACCACATTTCCCTGCTCCATAATGACTTCTCCAGGGAGAAAAAACTCCTCGTGAAGCCTAATGACCTGCAAGAACAAAAGAAAGGCGTGGCTCCTATAATAAATGAGTAGTTTTGCAGAACAAAACATACAACATTGAGAGTAATGTATGAGAATTTTGTAGTGGCACAGAGTGAGAGAAATAACAAGTGTTTGCATATGAGATTGGCAATGAAATCCATGATTTCACTGAAACAAGATGTATCATTTAAAGCTTTACTATTTTATTGTTGCTCCACTAATGGAATATATAATGCGATAGAAAAAGGACTCACAATTTGATTAATAAATTCTGCAGAGCAACCCTTAAGTAAGGGAACCTTTTCGATATATTCAGTGTACAAAGTTTGGGAAACCTGCAAAGAATAATCAACAAATTATTATAAGCTTCAAATTTCTGGACAAACTCTGAACAACTCAGAAGAGTAACCATAGAGATAGTGATTCAACAATTCACATGCATGGCTTGATGTCAAAACTAACCCTTATTTTCGAAACACAAAAAAAAAAATTTGAACATTTCATCCAGCACCAAACCATCATTAGAAAATGGATGTTATCCTCGCAAAATCTTCTGCAGAATGGTAGTGCTAGAAAAACAGACAATGTTATCTGTACTCCTCTTTTTGACTAAAGCTCAAAGTTCGTATCATCGAAATCCAATACTATAAAGAAAAACTGAAAAGGAAAAGGAAGAAATCTCTCGATGTGTTCTTTACCTTAGCACGAATAGAGATGGGGAGATCCTGCAGAGCAGAAGCCTCAGTGTAGCTACTCTCATACTGTAAGCGTACATGGCCTTTGATCTGATTCCGAATTTCCTTTCCAAGTCTATTTCTATTCATATATTTGATGAGATCTGTCATTTTATCCCTAAACCTTTCTGTCTTCGAACCTTTTACTATTAATGCTGTCATATTTCCGATCAAATAAGCACCGAGAATCATGTCGAAGGACACAAAGATCATTACAAATATCATTTCCCTCAAGTTAACAGCATGTATATCTCCATACCCTGTGGCAGAAAGAGCAGACTTATTAGCAGATTTGGAGCAACAAAATCATAAAGTCCACAGATCAAAACTATACCTTTTCTCATCAAATATTAATCACCTATTTTTTATGGAAGTGAACGTTGTAATTTTATATTTTGGATCCTAGGAAACCCCACCCTCTTAAAGCACATATTTATGGTCCAGATAAGTGAGTAAAACCTCGGCTGGTCAGACTCTTACAAGAGATGCATGTCCTGACTCGAACTCGAGACCTGCTATGCAGATCTCAAGCTCTTTGCCATCACGTCATGCCCCTTGAGAACAACGTTATAATTTGCTAATTCATATAGTCATATAAACAAAATGAGAGAACCATAAAATTCAGGTTGTCTTCAAAGTAAAGAAGCAACTCACCAACAGTTGCCATAGTGATGATGGCAAAATATAAAGATGTTATGTACCGCTTCCAGATATCAATCTCCCTGAAGCTTGTATAGCTATAATCACCCATCTTCAAACTTCCAATCCACGTATACCCTTCTTGAGAAGATGGAAGAGTACTGGCCAAATAATAAAAGATGCAGGCCGCCGTGTGTGTGCAATAGAGTTCTACTACTATAAGCTTTACAATTCTCGTAAAAAGGTAATTAATTCGTATATCCTTCTCCATATTTTGGAAAAAACCAGTTACTTTCCGCACCCTGCTTAGCCTAATCCATAAGAGATACCTCACTTCTTCTTTATGTCCACAAACCTGTGTTAAAGGAAAAATCCCAAGATGATTATGTTTCATAGACTGGATCAGTATGGCAACATTAAAGCCTTCAGATAATCATGATATACAGCAAATTATTTTTCAACTAGCTAGTTTCATTCCGCAGATCAACAAAATGTTTTATCGTGCTTCTGTGGAAACTATTACCTTGTAGATGATATCCCAGGGCAGGCAGGCAAGCAAATCAATGATAAAATGAGACTTCAAATACCTGAAAAAAGAGAATAAGTGACACACATTACCAAAATATGCTAGAGAAGCAGAACCAAATCAAGCCGGAAAAAAGTAGTAGGCTTGTATCTACTTAGGCACTGAACATTGATGAATCTTACTGAATAGAAGCAAGTAAACTATTAGAGAATAATATAAATAATATTCTGGGATCTTTTCAAAAAGCTTAATTTTATAGATGAAATGATTCCTTAATATGGTATTAGAGTTTGAGTTTTTCTTGAAAGCTTAATTTTTTAGATGAGATAGTTCCTTAACATAGTATTAGAGCCTTGTTGACCCAGCAGTCACAAGTTCGAATCTCACCATCCCATTTGATAAAAATCAATCATAAAGTAATGTAAGTCTGTGCAAGTTTTAAGGCTAAAAGAATTTCACTTGAAAATGTGTGTTAGAGAATAATATAAATTATATTATGGGATCTTACCTAAGAACTTAATTTTTTAGATAAGATAGTTTATTTTAACAGAATTAGACACAGTAAATATGCATAGAAGAAGAGAGATCAACTGACCGGAGAGCAATAGGAGTACGCTTATAGATCGTACGATAAGTCTGACTATCTCTGTAGGCAATGAAGAATTGAAAGATGATATCAAGAAGGAAAGCAACCTGTCCAACAATGTCCAATATGAAGAGGTTCTCAGGTAATCCCCTGAAGAAACCGAACTCCAATGGTGTAAAGAAGGAAGAGTAGATTGCCCATAATAGAATGAATTTCGTCCATGCTCGATACCACCTGCGCAAACAGTGTTTCATTTCTGGGTGCCTTAGCTTTTGCACGTTATATACAATTAGCAATGTGCTCATCAATATTGTGACCATCAACTGACTGGAAATATATCTTAACATAGTTCGATGAAATTAACATAGTAAAACAACAAAGACAGTGGAAATGAATACATCAACTATGTTGTCTACACATAATAAGAACAAAGGCATGGCAACACATCAAACCAAGGCAGGAGCTACATGTGCTTCTCATTCCAATGACCCTCCCCAGTCCTATGGGCCACATATTCCCACCAGCTTCTACATACAAACCAGCAATAATTGATTTAGCTTGTGGAGTTGATCTCGCTATTCACAGCACAACCCCAGCGAAGTTTTAATAGAAACCATTTTTTTTTTATAATCAAGTTGTTCAGGTCAGCTTTCGCGTATTATAATTAATTCTCGGATTCAGTGAACACCCGCAAGTCCAGTAGACAAATGAAGCATTGCGAGTGTAACAGACATGCACAAAAATACTAGAAAAAAAAGAACAAGTCACTTCACCGCTAGATCAAGACCTCAATTGCAATAGAAACCATTTTTCAAATTGGCTTGGGTGGGATAAGCTTCAACCGAGTTGACTAGACCAAGTCAAATTTAAAGATTAAAACAAAAATAAAAAAATTTGAGAGAAATTATTTTAAATAAAATAACAGATCATGATTCATGTTCATCCAAGCGATCCTATGATCCATAACTCAGACTTGACAGCTATGTCTGTCATTCTGATATATGTTGACAGGCAACGTTGTCCAGTTGAAAATGAGGGCAGGGAGGCTGCCTACCCCCCGGTAAACAATTGTATGTGATACGCACATGTTCGGTTTTCAAAATTGCTCAGCAAAGAAAACAAATATATGTATATAATATATGTATATGTATATGTATAAACAACCTTAACATAAGTTTCAATCCTAATAAGAAGGATAGATACGTACTAATGTTAGCCACTTACATCACAATATGAACTTGGTGAAGTGTTGATTAGGTATATTTATTTACTCTCTGTTAAATTATATATTATGTTTGATTATTATTTTAGGATTGGAAAATCGAAGACGATGGGATCAAGAAAACATGTGAGTATAAAGATTCGAAATAAATTTATTTTATATATTTATATTTTTTCCAACCATATACATTTTTATTTTTTATTCACCTGTGACTTATCAAGAAGCTAAATATTGACCCAAAGCATGCAAATCATTCGAATGGAACAATAACAGCCTATACATTTCCTGTTTATTCACATCTTTAATGAATATCGTCCATTTTAGCTTAACTTTTTAATAAATTTATTTTTTTAATAACAAAAATCATAGTAATAAAGGGAAAAAAATTCTAATTATAGAATACTAGATAAATTAAGGATAGAAAATGACTGACCTATTATCAGGATGGATAACGAAACCGGAGGAGACATACCGAAGACCATTGATAACCGATTCACGACTCAGTTTTCTTCTCCAACTTGTCATCGACGACGACTCAGTATTATTAACGAGTCGAAACTCCTTCTCTATCAAATCAAATCGGCTCCCTCTTGAAGATTTTATCCTATCTTTAAAATCTTGCACTTCATATTCCTCTTCTTCCTCATCATCACCGTCCGATTCTTTCTTGTTTTTCTCTATGTGACTGACTTGACCGTCCATCTTATGATCACAGCACGCCACCCTTTGGGGCTTCAACTGGGAAAAGATCCGTGCTCTTTATACAGAGGAGAGTTCGAGAGAGAGGATTGGAGAAAAGGGTGCAAGTTGAGAAGGAAAGAACTGTGAAAGGCGAACTACTTTTTCAAAGGGATCGCGAGGGAAATATGGTGACTGATAGGACGTTGGAAACTAAGTTTTTGGATTGGATTGTTGATGGTGATGGTGATTGGGTTGGTTGATAAAGTTCGAGTGTCATATGGAAGATGGTGTTGAAGAGTTTCTTTTGCCTTGTTCGTTTCGGGAGTCATGGGTTTTTGTATTGGAGATTAGGCTATTTATAGGCTAAAAGATGACATCCATGTCTCTCTCTCTCTCTCTCTCTCGCTACATACATACATACATACATACATACATACATATATATATACATATATATATATATATATATATATATAATTTTTATCAAGGAGTCGAAGTGGCAAAAAGAAATGATCAGTGGTTCTTCAGCTTCAGCATATCGTAGAATTCCTTCGCATTGTACGTAATACGCCACAGAAGTTGTATCGTAGAAGCAAAGCATATCGTAGAAACAGGGTTTTGAGCAATTGGAATTGAGGCTAGGGTTGACTTCAATGTCATGATGACAAGTACGGGGCCTGATTATAATTATTATGATCTAAAACAATACGTGTATTTGACTAATTCTGTGTTAGAGTTTCATAAACATGGTTCCAAATGCTCAATTAAGAAGATAAAAATGTGTTACAGGTTCTTAATTCGAGGCATTTGGAAGGGATTTTTGGTGGAATATTCCAAATTCATGCATACATTTTTTTAAAAAATTAATTAGAAGCAAAGCATATCGTAGAGACAGGGTTGACTTCAATATTGCTGATCATGGTGATAAGTACGGGGCCTGGTTATAATTATTATGATCTAAAACAATAGGTGTAAATGACTAATTCTTTGTTAGAGTTTCATAAACATGGTTCCAAATGCTCAATTAAGAGGATAAAAATGTGTTACAGGTTCTTAATTCGAGGCATTTGGAAGGAATATTCCAAATTCATGCATACATTTTTTTAAAAATTAATTACTACGAGCTTAAGTCAAATTTTGGATTTTTTTCCTTTTTTTAGTTTTATTTTTCTGGGTAGAATTTTATTTTCAATTCAGAAATGTTGAAAGTATCTAATCTCCAGCATAGGAGAAAAAAGAGAAGAAGATTAAGCTGAAACCCTAGTTTTGTCAATTGATGGATCCAATGTTTTTCTATTATATAGAGTAACATCCATTCAATCAGTACTTTAATTTGGATGCGAGAAAACTTATCTTCCACAAAGCATATTTTATAGATCTAAGTAACAAAATAAAACTTTGATTGTCCCAAATTTTTATAAAAGATGCACGTTATTACTTGAACTTAAGATTTGTCGAGATAGTTTTTTTAGTACAAGTTAGTCCACATGAAAGTGACAAATTAAGTAAATAAGTTAATTAAGAGAAACATAAAAAATGAAAAATGAAAAAAAAAACTGCTCATAGATTTATTTATTTTTTTAAAAAAAATCTAGCCAAGTACTGGCCTATGAATCTCAATACAATCTGAGTTCTTTGCTTTCTATGGATGAATCTTGGCAAAAAAAAATAAATAAAAAATACATTAATTATCCAACTCCTGACCGTGTAAAGAGTTAATTAATGGAAAGTTGTCCTATTATAAACCTTTTACAAACACTCAAAGACTTAATGATATGAACACTCAAAGACTTAATGATATGAACATTATAGTAAAAAAAAGAGTAAATAAAATCGATGATATAATGATTTTATATCCCAATGGAGCTTCCATTTTCACAAGTGCACTTCCTTTCCAAGTTTGCCTACCTCCCCTCCACCTATCAGGTTTCAATCTGAGTTTAGTGCCCCCCACCCACTAAGTTGATTTGTCACAGTTGGAGATTAGCACCCAAATTTGTTTTAGTTTCTTATTAACATAATCAAAAAAGCTTAAAGTGAGAAAAGGGAAAAAAAATCAAATAATTGAAACCCTAGTTTTCAGGCATAAAGCTACACTCAGATTAGATAAAAAAGATGAGCATAATAAATAAAAAATATCATATATAGTTATAGCTCAATAGAACAATGTTGAAATTTTCAAACCATTTAAATTATAAATTAAATAAAAATTAATTTACTTGATCAATCAAAAAGCTATTTGATTGACAATCGATAAAAAAAAAAACTCTAGATTCTAAAATATGGGATGGAAAAGAAAAAGGGAAATGGAAAAGAAAAGAAAAAAAAAGAAAAGAAAAGATGAAATGGAGAAAAAACAGACAGAGAAGAGGGTTGGTAATGAACGGTAGAGAGATTAGGTAATATATAAGTCATTGTGCTTATGCTTTTGGAGTATGATCCTAAAATATGAGATTAAAAATAGTATTTAATTAACATCAATCTCGAAAAGATAAACCTCTTTAATGGAGGGATTGGCTTCGAAGTTGGCTGCCATGACATTCTCCACCAATTCTCCATCTGACGTGCAATTAATTTGTACTGAAATGGATAAATTATAAGAGCCACGAGCTTCGTCTGAGCTGGGATTCTGCAGTGTCACGGAGCACCATCAAGTGGCCTGAGGTTCCAGCGCACTTGATTAAGTGCCCGTTATTGATGGCATTGTGATTTTACGGTTTTTGACGGAAATTTAAAAAAAATATTATTTTTTTTTATTTTAAATGAATATATTTTTGTATGTTTTAGATTATTTTGATGTGCTGATTTCAAAAATGATTTTTAAAAAATAAAAATAAAAATAAAAATATCATTTTGATGTATTTCAGCACGATAAACACTTTAAAAAATTACCGCAACCACACTTCCAAACAGTCATTTAGATTAATTTGCTAATGCCATGCAACTAACTGTTATTAATTTATACTTTTTCCCTCATTTTAGCCCATAGATTCAATATTGTTTCTTTTATTGAAGTATAAATAGTTTTTTTTTAAATCTATTATTTAAAGTTTTTAGTTTTTTTTAATGATAAGTTGGTTATTAAATCGTAAAAGTTTCGTTTAAAATAATAAAAAAAAATATTTATATTTAAACACATCGAAACTTGACCCTTTACTTAATTTATTAAAAAATAAAAAGCTATCCATGATTATTATATTCACAATAAATTTTTTTCCTTTTGTTTTAAGTATTTTTTTAGTCAAATTCAAATCAAGAATTCTCATTGTACTTTCCATCTATATAACTTAGATGGAGAAATTTAAACTTACTCTTCGACCCTTACATCAGCACAAAGTAAGCCAAAACCTAATAAAAGCAACATGTAAGCACATGAGCCACGGGAACTAATCAAAATTCAAAAGTGGAAACAGCACTCGTCACCAACATACCTTTACAGTACACTTGTGAACATTAATCTTTTAGGCCCGACATACCACTGATTCCATAGTGCTCGAATAATAACTAATCATTGTTTAAACTTGTAGGTAAGACTCTATAATATGAATATATTATCCTTTAATACACCTTCTCAAGTGAAAACCCTTTGAACTTCAAACTTGTATAGGTCCACATCACCTTATGCTTGGTTTTTATCAAATAAAATGGGGTATTGAGATTTGAACTTATGATCGCTGGGTCAACAAGACTCTGATACCATGTTAAGGAACCATCTCACCTAAAAGCTTAAGCTTGTAGGTGAGACCCCATAATTTGAATATATTATACTTTAACACTGTATTCATCTATATCTTCTTCGTTTTCTTTATCTTAATCCCTATTTTTTTTTAAAAGAAAACTTTAAATTAGTGTTTTAATTCTTGATGTTTGTTGTCACTCTTTCTCTACCATTCTTACTCAAAGTTATTAAGCTGACCGAAAACCTCTGGTTCTATAATGCTTTGGTTCTATCAAAATCTAGATTATTAAACCGATTGTTTGGCTTACTCGTAAATCTAGTGATTCAATTCGAGTTATTTTTATTATTTTTAAAATGATGTTGTTTCATGTAATTTAGAAAAAAAAAATCTTGGATTTTACAGCTAAATTGATGGTATTGGATGAACTCTGAAGCAATTGGATGTACAGCTAAATTGAAGAAAATACAGGCCACCATTCACTAGTATTTGCTTGTTTGAGCACACAGCAAGTTTCCTTGGTCAGAAGTTAAGAGCTTGGGAAGTTGAAGCGTGACAAAGCAATGACTCATCTTACTTGGCATATCAACCTGTAATCCATGATCTTGCATATGGTCCACGACTATTTTATATATTAAAACGAAAAGTAGGAAAATATATGCGAGATTATTTTCATTTGCAATTGAAGAGAGAGTTAGGGTTCAAAGTTTACAGATTTATCTTTGACAGTTGAAATTATGCTGCATTCATATTTTAATTAGTTTGTTTAAAAAACCTAATTGACAATACAATAATTATGGAAAATTTTGCTCCCTGCTAGTGTTGTTAAATTTGGACTCTGTATCTGGAAAGACCAGGTGAGTAGGCTATACTAATATCCACACAATGATCATACAAAGATGAGCACGTAGCAGTCCCCTCCAGCAGGAAAATTTGTAGTGTCTCCACATCCGTTTCATAAATGCTGAGCTCTCCAATCAACTGCAAAATTTACATCACTGTCATCGTCGCTGGATGAATCTTCCTGGCTCGACTCTTTGCTAGCGACCTCGGAACCTTTGCTGCGTTCGGAAGCCCTGGCAGCCATTAGCTCCATTTTCTTTTTTTTCAACAATTCAACTCTTTCTCTGTATGCCCTGGTAAAAAAGAGGTAAAAAAATGAACGGAGAAGCAGGAATAATTAGCAACCAAACTAACAATGATGTTATTGTGGACATAAGAAAATAAATTTTGGCCAAAATGAGCTTACTTCTGCTCCAAAGATTCAGCTTCTTCGATATTTTCAGCTGCATCAACCTGAATTTACATGGAAGCATATTAAGGACTTAAGCTTCTTGTATTGGCCAGTGTCTAAAAGGAAAATAGAACTAATTCTAAAGTGATTGGTATTAGGATAGATAAGCCCAGACCTCCTCTTCTTCCATGCGGTTATCCACCTCCCGCAGGTCTTCTTGGATCAGCTTTTCAAATTGCTTGTACTCATCACTAACCAGAATTTAACATAAATACAAGGTTACGCTGAATCCCAGAATAATATAAAAATATAATGGAAAGATTATCAATAACACATTGAAGAGCTAGAAGAGGTAACATAACATGCAGCAAGTTCAGAAGGAAGATTCAAGATACTGGAAACTGTTAGGCATCTCAAAATATATATCTACACAAAAGCTTCTAATATACTACAGAATTCGCTGAGATGTTCTATTCCAATGGAAAAAAAGGAAGAAGAGGCACCATCCAAGAAACACACATACAGTCATTTGGTTTGCATACTTTTCTTAGATGACCAGAAGGTCAAGACAGAGAATAAGTGGGGTAACAGAGAGAGTTCATCATGTAGGATATAAAAATTGACCTCTGTTTGAGAATGTTGAAAATTTGTGTATACTCATGATATCGAGACTCAGCAGTTTGGTTTAACTAGCAGTTAAAGATTTCAAATCTGCACTGCATAAATAGACACCAAGAAAACTACTTTTAGGAAACAATAGTTTCAGTAGTTCCAATTGGTTCTTAACATTCATTCTCATTCTTCTTCAAATTTTGCCCATGACTAGTTTCTTTGTGTTCACTATAAAATGGAAAACTTTGTGCTTTTTCTCTCTCTCACCACCAACTGAATATGCCTATTGTAAACTTGATATCCAGGAAACGGAAGAAATAGATCGCAATGATGAGGCCCATTTTACATCAGTGTAGAGAAACTAGGATTGCCACAAATAAGATATAATATTAGACAACTTACTTGACATCTGGCTTAACAGGCTTAATACCACGAGCACGTAAATCAGCTTCCTTGTTATCAAAGAAGCCTTCAGGAAGAGCTCCTTGTCCTTGCTTGGCTTGTGAGTCAGAAATTTCAATGGGTGTATTTGTAATCCCCTGAGCATGGTCGGTCTTTTTTGTCGGTAGATGATTATCTCTGGCCAATCCACCAGTCTCATCTTCCAAGAGAGATTGTGTCGCCTTAGTTTGAATAGAACCAGCTGGCTTTTTAGATGAATCTAGCTGAGATGGTTTGACAACATCTTCCCCTAAATGAAGATGTTTTAGTCATAAAGTTCATACTCATCCAACAGCCCGTGCCAAATACTTTTAAGGACGATATATTGAACATGTTGATGAGATTGACAGAAACGCAGGTTCTATGCAAACATGGAAACAACAATAACACGATGAAAACTAGCATAGACAAAGAAGGGGAACAAAAGGAACTATTTTAGGCTAATGACTTCATCAGGTAAAGCAATTTGAGAGTGCTACTTCAACTACAATTACTGATATGAAGAGCCCAAAAAATTAAATATGCATGGAAAGCATTATGCGAGTGATTTATCATGTGGTAAGTTGTAGGTTATCTTTGCGTGTAAAATCTTTATCAATTTTTAGACTGAAGTTTAATGGGGGGGAAGGTTGAAGAGGGGACTGTTAAAACAGGCAAAGCGAGCAGGTGTAGTTAGGAGGAGGGAAAACATCATGTCGCTGGGGGAGTTATGTGGTGGAAGAGAGGAATGAAGGCAAAGTTACAATCTATAATGCATAAGATAAAATTGAAGTGCCTAAAAGGTGGCTGAAAATTAAGGAAAGAGGTGCTGGAAATAAATTTGTACATATCAACACATGATGCAGGAGGAAAATGTTAAGAGAGCCTATGTGATCTTGCCTAGAATTCCTAGAAACTGACAGCTAGGAAACAAATATCAGACCTTCACAAATACCTCAGTTGCTGCAGCTGAAATGTAAATATTGCTCTCATTCATTTAAAGTTGCAGGACCATTTAACAATGATGCTGTTTGAAGAAAGATGCAATACTTGACAATATTATTTCAATATTGCTTCTCTATAAAATGGAAAAAAATATTTTCCATCGTAACACTGTTCTCACCATTAAACTAAAGCATCATTTTTTATTTTCAAAAAGAAATTGAAGCATATCCATGACATACTGGCCACTTGAATTATATTTTTATTTATAACATTACTTTTTTTGCCTAAGGAGTTTAAATGAACAAAAAAAAAGAAGAAAATTTGGAGTAGTGTACCAGTTTTTTGTCTCTTTGCATCTTTATTATCAAAAAAATCTGGAGGAAGTGCAGACTGAGGTTTGGGCAATTGTGTCAATGACTCGGATTTTGCATCTTGCAGCTGAGCATTATCTGCATGTTTGGATCCAGTTGACACTGAAGAGGGCTCAGATTTTGCATTGTTAGCATTCTTTAATCGAGCTGCATTCACTTTGATGTTATTCACTGCCTGTCCAAAATAGCCCAACAGTTAGTGTATGGTCCGTCTGGAAACACAAATAAAAACACTTGTTGTGATTGGAAATGCATCCTAAAGCAGGAATGACAGCTAGATACCTTGGAGCAGAATGCAATACATATTTAAGAGTATTCCCTGAGGTATTTCGATCACTATTACATTCAAATTTCTATTAGCAAATTTCACAATTAGAATGAAATAACGCTCTAGTGCCAGGGTTACTTATTTCAAATTGCTATTGAGATGGCTTAAGTTGAAGTTCAACTACATCCACAGCACATTTTCAGGATTTTTCAAGCTTCTAACTAAAGAGCACAGGATAAAGTTCAATTGTCAAGCTCTTTTCCAAGCAGAAGATTCTCACCATAAAGCATGCAGTATCCCAAATTTATTTTGTCTATGGTTACAGCTAATTTCCCAACAGTGTTGTCCAAAAATCATCCGTAACAGAAAAGGAGATTGATATATCTCTATATTAACATTTGTAAGAGAGAGACTGAGATATCTCTATATTACCTCAATATGTTTACGAGAAGCTTGGTGAGCATCCCACTGGAATTCAGATTTCAAAACAACATCGCAAACCCTACAAACTGGCTGATCCAGTTCATTGTACCTGTATATTGTACAAGAAGGAAATATAGGTAAAAGATTCATTCTGTCAAGTAAACAAAAGAGTCGCAATAAAAAGATAAAAAAAAAATGTGCATCTGAAAGTCTCAATTCTCAGAAACTAATAACCAAAAACATCATAACACCAAAAGCATAATGCTGAAATTATATATCACAAGTCAATCTCCATTGTTTCTCCATCATATATACCAAAACGCCAACTACCATTTCTCCATAATACACCAAAGCGCCATATCAATCACAACTAAAACTGACATCACCACAATTATACAAAACAAGTTCATCTTTTTTATATACTCACACAACCCACGATTTCGCTACACCAGCATAACCATCAAATAGCACCATTTTATTTTCAATTGATCACAACCCTGACTTGAAAATGATTCAAAAAAGTAAGACAAGGTAACACATGTAATCCCTCAACCTCATTTTGCAGTCTTTATAACTTCAACAACTACTTCAGCAACACCAACCCATCAAACCCACCATCCAAAAATCTAAACAGAAAACCAAAGAAAGCATCATAATATCAAAATGGTTTCTTTAAACTGCTGATATTCTAGCTTAAAACACTAACCCCATGCTTAGATACTATTATTTTCTACATTCAAAATATACATGGAATCAATTAAGGAAATTTCAAAATGGGTTGTACCTAACAAGAGGCGAATCTATTTTCTTCTCTTTCCTTTGAGCGTTCAGTTTGGATCGAAACAGTGCCTTCTTCTTCGCTGCGTCCATTGGAAAATCGGGCTGGCGTCTTCTTCTTCCTGTTCCTCTCCTCCTCTCTGCTTTGCTCGGACAAAGATTCACTCTTTTAAAAAATATATATATATTTTGCGGATTAAGAATTCAGAATTTTTGAGAGTTTTAATTATTTTTATTATCATGGCAATTTTATTTTAACGGGCCTAAACAGCTTCAGTGCGGGGAATTGGATAACATCCAAGAGGTTGGGATGAAAATTTGGCCCAAGTTAAAAAAAAGCAGCCCCCATTAACACCATCTAAAAAACTGCCATGTTTTCATAAAATATGGATTTAACTTGAAATATTAAAGGGACTGAAAATGCGTAAGTTCCAAAGTAAAAGGACTAATATATATCAATTTTGTAAGAAATTTTGAAACGACCACTAGTTTCTTATCTTGTCTTTTGATTTTGCAAATTAATCGCTTAATGAATTAGAAGTAATTCACCTTTAATTTAGCCACTAAAAATTCAATTGATGATAAAAAAAATATTGATGACCAAAATGAAAAACAATAACAACATGGATTTATGAGAAAATATCTAGGAGTTTTAGTTTATTTCATTGATCATGTTTGTCGCCACATTTCAAAATTTTTTTGAAAATCATTTAATTTTTTTTATTTTAAATTAAAAAATAATGTTTTTAAATTATTTTGATATACTCATATCAAAAATTATATATATATATATATCATTTTGATGTAACAACAAAAGAGATGAACCCTTACGTTTGAGTGCTACCCTTACCCATTATTGGCTAATCTCACCAAAAAGAAAAAAAAATCTTTGAGAGCATGATTTTCTTGTTCTTGCATGATTTCCAATTTTTTAAAATTAAAAATCAAGGTGAAGGGAATGAAGGCAATATATCGACGTCAATCTGATTGTTAGTGATACCACATATATTGTAGATTAGGTGTTAAGAGAAAGAGAACCGATTGGTTAGGGGAGCTTAATGCATTAATTTCCTCGAAGATGAAGGTATACATACCAGCATACAATTAAATGTTGAATATATTAATTCCCAATAAAGTTTAATGAAATTTATTTAACCTCCACCACCCTCAAATTAGTCAAAAAAAATAGAGACAAAACAACATCGTTTTGTCTCAATTTTAATTTCGATCCGTTACGGAAATACCGGTCAAATTCCAGCCCGGTTCCGACCTTAAAATCCTTCTTATTTTGATTAACTTGTGATTATGTTTCTAATTTTGAGATTATATTTGTTTGACTTTGTGGTTATATTGTATAATTTAAAGTTAATTTATCTTGAATTTTAATTATACTTGTTAAATTAATATTTTAATTTTTTTTCCATATATATATACAATTAATTATATATAAACAGTATAACCCCGAAACCGCACGCTGAAATGCTCCAAAACCGAAACATTCCGTACCAATAGAAAAACCAGAACGGTATTGACAACCTTGATCAAGTTGTTACTTTTAAAATATTTTTTATTTAGAAATATATTAAAATAATAAATTACCTTTAAAAATAATATATATTTGACATCAATACATGAAAATGATCTAAAAATATTAATGGGTTATATCTAATAAACTTGTAATAGAAATTGAAATTGACATATAATTTATGGAATAAAACAAAACAAATATTATACAAGGTTTCACATATTAAAAATAGTATAAAAAATAAACATTAAATCTATATAAATATACAAAAATCATAAATGATTTTTTTTTTAGTTAGTAGCGCAGATGACTCATCCCCCGACACAATTATCTGCAAAAAAAACATGTCATCTATGGTGCCAAGAACTTGATCATTGATGTGGCTGAAAAAACAAAGTTATTTTTTTTTCTTTACTTTAAAGCTCATCTTAAATCTATTTTTGACCTAAAACACTTAGAAAATACCTTATAAACCTTGTTAAATTAAATCATAGCCTCAAAAAATACAAAAAAGGAACTCTCCAAACCCTAAAATCAAACCAAAATCAGAAATCTTCAAGAGCTTAAATCAATTTTTTAGGTGTTCTCAAAGTAAAAAACACATATTCTTAACTTTTTTTACTAAATGAAACCATTTGATATAAAATAGACTATTTCGATGATTGAAATCTTCCCCACAAACAATTTTCTCTCCCTTAGTTGAAATCCAACAGCCTATATGTTCTCCACTAAAAAAAGAAGTTTTAGCATGAAAATATAATGTTTAATAATTATAGGATCGGAACTCATTATTTGAATGAACTTTGTTAACAAATTGCAGGGATACCATTTATTTTAATCGTGTTTTTCACTTCTATTTTCTGTCTTTTAATTCAATCTTCACTTACAACTCAACTCTTATTTGGATTTTTGAAGGGGGAAAAAATCTTTCTATAGCAAATAATATTTCACTGTTAAAATACTAAGCTCTTTTAATAATATAATATAATATAATGACTTTGATTTGATGTAGAGATGCATTGAACCTTGATGGGTGAAAGCTGTCCCGGCTTATAGCAACTAACGTTGAAATAAAATAAAATAATAATGGGAACGAACAGAAAAAACAAAGAAAAGAGAGACAGGATGTTAGAATTAGCTAGGTAAAGGGTGGTGGGTTCGAAAATCAAGAATTACCTTTGTTTGAATCATTCAAATGAACACATATGATGTGTTTCTTTTCAAGATGAAACCGAGTTTGTTTTTTGTTAAAATAAAAAATAATTCCAAACAAACTGTTACATGAACTATCATAGCAAGTGATCAATAATGGAAGGGGGGGCACTCATGGCGGTGGTTCTGAAGTCCATCTCTCTACGTGATGCAATAGTGTGGATGAACATGAACATGGAAAGTAAAATTGATATGTGTTTTTCCTTTTCTATTTATGATAATGTGGTAAATAGAGGACTGATGGGAAAGGAAAGGAAGTAAGAAAAGGACGTAAACCAACAAATATTATAGGAGAGGAAATAAGAAAAGGACGTAAACCAACAAATATTATCGTTAAAATTTAGTATTTAATCCCTTGTATTTAGTCCTATCAAATCCTATATGTGAGTGTTCAAAAGTGTAATAATTTAACCATATAGGAGGCTAAATAATAATAACTTGAAACTTAAAGATTTATTTATTATGTGATTTTAAGTTTGAATTTTGTAATTATTAATATAATAGTCAATAGAGATTTACATTATCATTAACTTCAGGTACCATAGGATTAGTTGAGAGTACGCTGGCATAAGTCTGAATTGGATAATTATGTGAATAAAAAAATTATAATAATTTTAGTTATTATGTATTTTTAAAGTATGTTTAATATAAATAGTAATAATTAATATTTTTGTAGTATTTTACAATATTTTTAATTTTCTGATATTTTCTTAATAATTTTTTAAATAAAAATTACGGTACATCATGTCATACACAAAACATACTATATTAAATTATATAAAAATATCCACAATTAAAGGTGATTTGACATCTTCCAAGTAGAGGTAACCATCGATTATAAAAGATGATGTAAGATTGAAATAAAGAGTGAATTAATAAAAAAAATCAATTGATCTATGGATTCTTTCTCATTCAATTCTTCGGAAAAAAAATGAGTTCTTTAATTAGAAGAAGATACTTTATCCAATTGAAAATTATAAATTTGTTTTGAACAAATTGAAAAAGGGAGATGAGGAGAAATTTAAAATAAAGAATAAATTAAGTAAAACTCGATTAATTTATGAATTCTTTTTCTTTCAATCATTTGTCATATATATTTGCTTGCCATTTTGGTTATGGACTACTCAACTTAAGCTCTCTTTCCTTCATTATTGTATTCCTTTTCACCCTCATCAGATTCCCAATGATCAGTACTGCTGCAAGCATGGAAAGTATGGTTTCCAATGCTTCAAGTTCCTTTTATCCTGAAGATGGATCGAACTATGACAGTGCTAATGACATGAAAGCATTCGATGAAACCAAAGGTGGTGTTAAGGGACTGGCAGACTCTGGTTTGATCAAGATTCCAAGATTTTTTGTCCACCCACCAGAGAAACCTCAGCAGCAATCATCGAAGTCTAGCAATATCAACCTTCAGGTTCCGATAATAAACTTGGAGGGGTTTGAAAGTTCTCGGCGGAGAGAGATAGTGAATGAGATTCGCAGAGCTTCAGAAAACTGGGGTCTCTTTCAAGTTGTCAATCATGGGATTCCAGAAAATGTCATGGATGATATGTTAGAAGGAGTGAAACGGTTCCATGAGCAACCTCAAGAGGTGAAGATGAAGTTCTACACTCGTGACGCTGATCAACGAGTCAAGTTCTTCACTGGTGCTCCCCTTCTGACTAAAGAACCAGCAATTTGGAGGGATACGGTTGCATTTGATTTCAAGGATGGTAAACTAGACCCTCAACTCTTTCCTGCCATCATGAGGTATTGATCAATATGTGGAAGAAGATCCTAGCTAATCTATGTATGAGTTCATCAGTTATCTCGGAGATTTTTATGGATTTAACAGACTTATCTTGCAGGGAAGAGGTCGGCGAATATTTCAGACACGTTACCAAGACCGGCAAGGCGCTATCTGAGCTCTTATCAGAAGCACTCGGGCTTCGAAGCAATTACCTTTCAAGCATAGAATGCATGGAAACAGAATCATTGGTTGGCCACTACTACCCGGCTTGTCCTCAACCAGAGTTGACCATTGGCACCACCACACATTCAGACCCATCTTTTCTGACCATACTTCTGCAAGACAATAAGGGTGGCCTGCAAGTTCTTCACCAAAATCAATGGGTCGACGTCCCCCCTCTTCAGGGTGCTCTCCTAGTGAATATAGGGGACATGATGCAGGTAATGAAGATTTAGTTCTCCTATTGATTGCATTTTTCTTTATGAAAGTGATAGCCATTTAATCTATCCATAATTTCATTTGAGTTTGTCTAAGAATATAACCCTACCGACCTGGGACAAACGGGTATCAATTTGTTTTTTCAAAGAAACTATGAAATGCTGATTGCTAGTCCAGGCGAGCATGATTGGTGCACATCCTACAGATCAATGGAGATGAAATAACTAGCAAACAGGACTTCTAGACAAAACACACAGCATCAATCATAAGCCTCCATTTAAAGAAATAATTGAAGATCCATAAAGATTTGGAAGATAGATTTTCCACTGTGCAAAATGGAGAATTATAGCACCCTTTTCATCAGGATATGGCTATATATCTATATCTCATTAATTCTGCGAGAAACTGTGTTTTTTGGTGCAAGGATTGAATTTGTTTCTTCATTTTGTAGCTCATCACCAATGACAGGTTCAGAAGTGTGGAGCACAGAGTTCTGGCTGGAGAAGTCGGACCCCGGATATCATTAGCAAGCTTTTTCTTTCCAAGCACAGCAAATACGTTCACCCCCTATGGGGTAATAAAGGAGCTTCTATCTGACGACACACCCATCTATAGGGCAACTCATTTGGCTGAATTCATGGGTCAATACATGTCCACTGGATCGTATATCTCCACCCTTTCTCATTTTAAACTGTCAAGTGGCCAAGCTTGTTCCTCTACAGAAGATACTGATTGAAATCAATAAACGGCTTGTAACCTATAGCGTTATCCTCCCCTTGTTGAATTTCATGGCTGATTTTAACAAGTTATTTTGGCTTTAATTATCTGAACTCATCCTTAATTTATATATGCACACAGCACATTAATTGTTTCCAGCTTCACTATATTCTGCCTTACAATCCAAGGAACCTTTACACTTTTGCAAAAGAAGCTGCTCCTAGAACTTGTTGATACAGTTTTGAAGCTTGGGGATAGACGACAACCTGTGCTCACGTTAATTATAGCAAGTGGCCATATATTGTACTGTGCATAAAAGGTAATGGTTATAAAGTCCTATTCTTTTCACATCATGCAATCGATAAACGATGGAACATAAAGAGGATTTATTCAGAAATTTGGCGAGTAAAGAGGATTGGTCGGAGAGGAGAGAAGAAAAGGAAGGAAAGCAACCGATATATGCATGCCCGATAAATTAATCGATGATCGTGGTGGTACAGCTTTTACCAATGTTCTCAATTCTGTTTCGGAGGTATTTTATTTTTTTAATTGGAATATAATGTTTTAGTTAAAGAGTATTTTGGTGGGTTTAGGATTGTACTGTTTATGCGTATATATATAATTAAATATTAATTAAAAAAATTCAAATCCAAAAATAAAATTATTTAGAATTGTGCAATTTAATCTAAAAAACACAATAAAATGATTTTTCTGAACAAAATAATGAATATGTATAATATTAATATAATGTTATCATAATTCGAGCAAGGTCATTATATTCTTTGATTGCATCAAAATATTAACATAATATATATAAATATGTCAAGAGACTCCTCGTAAAATTTCATCTCAATCTAACGGTCGGATTAAAATATATGATTAATATTGTAAAATTATTTATTATTTCTTTAAAAATACTATTTGGCCGAAACAGAACGAGTAGAATGAAACCGGAACATTTCGGCCAGTATTTGGCCGAAAAATACAGAATAGGCTGAAATTTTAACTAAAATACAAATGATACCATTTTATCTTGTTTGTTTAACTAGTACAAAATATTTTGGCTGTTTGGGCCTAAACGGACCACCCCGGTGTTTTCGAACAATACACACACCTTTACATGAACGGTGTTGATGTATTTTAATTGCCTGTTTGATACTACATATACTTATATATTAACTAAATTTTATAATTAATATAATATAAGACAATAATAATGATTATTAATTAAGTATTTTTTATTTATAAATATATGTTTTATAAACACAAAACACATCTTGAATAATTCTTATATAGAACCCTCTTAACCTTTAATGATTTATCAATTAATATAGCTCACAAGTGATCAAATGATATATTTTTAAGGATTAAAAGATTTCTTGATAGATTAGGTACCCACCAGATATCCTATAACAGCTAGCCAGTGTCAATTACAGCAGATTAGGTGCTCTGCATGAGTCAATGTAAATTAGATAAAAAGTAAGTTAAAACTTAACATGATAGCAATTGGCCAGTGCAAGCTAAATGGGCAATTATGGTGATGCCACAAAAGTCCACTTCTCATAATTATATGATTTTGTGGTATTGATATTCATGAAAAATAAATAGGATTTTTTTTTTCAAACAGTGGATTAATT
>CM063604.1:17310387-17530698 GCA_032356905.1 Salix exigua
TCGGGATCAATTTATCCGAAAATCCCAGGCTAACAATCCCACCAAAACCAAATTCAATCATGATTAGGGAAAAGTCTATAACCCATAAAATTAAAGTATAATACCAACTAAAAGGATTTGGATATAACCTTTGTTATAAATATAAGGCTAATACTCATTTAAATGAGGCTTGTCGAGTTAGGATCGATTAGTCGGAAAATCCAAGGCTAATACCCCTCCAAAACCAAGTTCAATCACGCTTGGGGAAAAAGTCTATTACCCATAAAATTGAAGTATAATACAAATTAAAAAGACTTGCGTATCAACATTGTTAGAAATCTAAGGCTAATACTCATTTAAATGGGGCTCAGTCGAGTGAGGATCAATTTGTCCGAAAATGCATGGCCAACACCACCACTAGAAAGAAAGTTCAATCATGCTTGGGGAAAAGTCTATTAACCATAAAAAGAAGTCTAATACCACCTAAAAGGGCTTGGATATCAACATTGTTAGAAATATAAGGCTAATAGTCATTCAAATGGGGCTCGACGACTTAGGATCAATTTGTCCGAAAATCAAAGGCTAACAATCCCACCAAAACCAACTTCAATCATGCTTGGGGAAAAGTCTATTACCCATAAAATCGAAGTCTAATACCACCTAAAAGGGCTTGCATATCAACATTATTAGAAATCTAAGGCTAATACTCATTGAAATGGGGCTCGTTGATCCAGGATCAATGTGTCCAGAAAATCCAAGGCTAACAATCCCACCAAAACCAACTTCAATCATGCTTGGGGAAAAGTCTATTACCCATAAAATCGAAGTCTAATACCACCTAAAAGGGTTTGCATATCAACATTATTAGAAATATAAGGCTAATACTCGATTGAAATGGGGCTCGTTGATCCAGGATCAATGTGTCCAGAAAATCCAAGGCTAACAATCCCACCAAAACCAAATTCAATCATGATTGGGGAAAAGTCTATTACCCATAAAATTGAAGAGTAATAACACCTAAAAGGGCTTGGATATCAACATTGTTTTAAATCTAAGGGTAATACTCATTTAAATGAGGGTCGTCGTGTCAAGATCAATTTGTCTTAAAATCCAATGCTAATACCCCTCCAAAACCAAGTTCAATCATGCTTGGGGAAAAATCTATTACCCATAAAATTGAAGTGTAATACCACATAAAAGGGCTTGGATATCAACATTGTTAGAAATATAAGGCTAATACTCATTTAAATGGGGCTGGTTGAGTCAGGAACAATTTGTCCGAAAATCCAAGGCTAACACCCCTCCAAAACCACGTTCAATCATGCTTGGGGAAAAGTCTATTATCCATAAAATTGAAGTCTAATACAAACTAAAAGGTCTTGGATATCAATATTGTTACAAATATAAGGCTAATACTCATTCAAATGGGGCTCGTTGAGTCGGGATCAATTTATCCGAAAATCCCGAGCTAACAATCCCACCAAAACCAAATTCAATCATGATTAGGGAAAAGTCTATTACCCATAAAATTAAAGTATAATACCAACTAAAAGGATTTGGATATAACCTTTGTTATAAATATAAGGCTAATACTCATTTAAATGAGGCTTGTCGAGTTAGGATCGATTAGTCGAGAAAATCCAAGGCTAATCTCTCCTCCAAAACCAAGTTCAATAATGCTTGGGAAAAAGTCTATTACCCATATAATTGAAGTATAATACAAATTAAAAAAGACTTGCGTATCAACATTTTTAGAAATCTAAGGCTAATACTCATTTAAATGGGGCTCAGTCGAGTGAGGATCAATTTGTCCGAAAATGCATGGCCAACACCACCACTAGAAAGAAAGTTCAATCATGCTTGGGGAAAAGTCTATTAACCATAAAAAGAAGTCTAATACCACCTAAAAGGGCTTGGATATCAACATTGTTAGAAATATAAGGCTAATAGTCATTCAAATGGGGCTCGACGACTTAGGATCAATTTGTCCGAAAATCAAAGGCTAACAATCCCACCAAAACCAACTTCAATCATGCTTGGGGAAAAGTCTATTACCCATAAAATCGAAGTCTAATACCACCTAAAAGGGCTTGCATATCAACATTATTAGAAATCTAAGGCTAATACTCATTGAAATGGGGCTCGTTGATCCAGGATCAATGTGTCCGAAAATCCAAGGCTAACAATCCCACCAAAACCAAATTCAATCATGATTGGGGAAAAGTCTATTACCCATAAAATTGAAGAGTAATAACACCTAAAAGGGCTTGGATATCAACATTGTTTTAAATCTAAGGGTAATACTCATTTAAATGAGGGTCGTCGTGTCAAGATCAATTTGTCTTAAAATCCAATGCTAATACCCCTCCAAAACCAAGTTCAATCATGCTTGGGGAAAAATCTATTACCCATAAAATTGAAGTGTAATACCACATAAAAGGGCTTGGATATCAACATTGTTAGAAATATAAGGCTAATACTCATTTAAATGGGGCTGGTTGAGTCGAGAACAATTTGTCCGAAAATCCAAGGCTAACACCCCTCCAAAACCACGCTCAATCATGCTTGGGGAAAAGTCTATTATCCATAAAATTGAAGTCTAATACAAACTAAAAGGTCTTGGATATCAATATTGTTACAAATATAAGGCTAATACTCATTCAAATGGGGCTCGTTGAGTCGGGATCAATTTATCCGAAAATCCAGGCTAACAATCCCACCAAAACCAAATTCAATCATGATTAGGGAAAAGTCTATTACCCATAAAATTAAAGTATAATACCAACTAAAAGGATTTGGATATAACCTTTGTTATAAATATAAGGCTAATACTCATTTAAATGAGGCTTGTCGAGTTAGGATCGAGTTAGTCGGAAAATCCAAGGCTAATCTCCCTCCAAAACCAAGTTCAATAATGCTTGGGGAAAAAGTCTATTACTCATATAATTGAAGTATAATACAAATTAAAAAAGACTTGCGTCTCAACATTTTTAGAAATCTAAGGCTAATACTCATTTAAATGGGGCTCGTCGAGTGAGGATCAATTTGTCCGAAAATGCATGGCCAACACCACCACTAGAAAGAAAGTTCAATCATGCTTGGGGAAAAGTCTATTAACCATAAAAAGAAGTCTAATACCACCTAAAAGGGCTTGGATATCAACATTGTTAGAAATATAAGGCTAATAGTCATTCAAATGGGGCTCGACGACTTAGGATCAATTTGTCCGAAAATCAAAGGCTAACAATCCCACCAAAACCAACTTCAATCATGCTTGGGGAAAAGTCTATTACCCATAAAATCGAAGTCTAATAACACCTAAAAGGGCTTGCATATCAACATTATTAGAAATCTAAGGCTAATACTCATTGAAATGGGGCTCGTTGATCCGGGATCAATGTGTCCGAAAATCCAAGGCTAACAATCCCACCAAAACCAAATTCAATCATGATTGGGGAAAAGTCTATTACCCATAAAATTGAAGAGTAATAACACCTAAAAGGGCTTGGATATCAACATTGTTTTAAATCTAAGGGTAATACTCATTTAAATGAGGGTCGTCGTGTCAAGATCAATTTGTCTTAAAATCCAATGCTAATACCCCTCCAAAACCAAGTTCAATCATGCTTGGGGAAAAATCTATTACCCATAAAATTGAAGTGTAATACCACATAAAAGGGCTTGGATATCAACATTGTTAGAAATATAAGGCTAATACTCATTTAAATGGGGCTGGTTGAGTCGGGAACAATTTGTCCGAAAATCCAAGGCTAACACCCCTCCAAAACCACGCTCAATCATGCTTGGGGAAAAGTCTATTATCCATAAAATTGAAGTCTAATACAAACTAAAAGGTCTTGGATATCAATATTGTTACAAATATAAGGCTAATACTCATTCAAATGGGGCTCGTTGAGTCGGGATCAATTTATCCGAAAATCCCGGGCTAACAATCCCACCAAAACCAAATTCAATCATGATTAGGGAAAAGTCTATAACCCATAAAATTAAAGTATAATACCAACTAAAAGGATTTGGATATAACCTTTGTTATAAATATAAGGCTAATACTCATTTAAATGAGGCTTGTCGAGTTAGGATCGGTTAGTCGGAAAATCCAAGGCTAATACCCCTCCAAAACCAAGTTCAATAATGCTTGGGGAAAAAGTCTATTACCCATAAAATTGAAGTATAATACAAATTAAAAAGACTTGCGTATCAACATTGTTAGAAATCTAAGGCTAATACTCATTTAAATGGGGCTCGTCGAGTGAGGATCAATTTGTCCGAAAATGCATGGCCAACACCACCACTAGAAAGAAAGTTCAATCATGCTTGGGGAAAAGTCTATTAACCATAAAAAGAAGTCTAATACCACCTAAAAGGGCTTGGATATCAACATTGTTAGAAATATAAGGCTAATAGTCATTCAAATGGGGCTCGACGACTTAGGATCAATTTGTCCGAAAATCAAAGGCTAACAATCCCACCAAAACCAACTTCAATCATGCTTGGGGAAAAGTCTATTACCCATAAAATCGAAGTCTAATACCACCTAAAAGGGTTTGCATATCAACATTATTAGAAATATAAGGCTAATACTCATTGAAATGGGGCTCGTTGATCCGGGATCAATGTGTCCAGAAAATCCAAGGCTAACAATCCCACCAAAACCAAATTCAATCATGATTGGGGAAAAGTCTATTACCCATAAAATTGAAGAGTAATAACACCTAAAAGGGCTTGGATATCAACATTGTTTTAAATCTAAGGGTAATACTCATTTAAATGAGGGTCAGTCGTGTCAAGATCAATTTGTCTTAAAATCCAATGCTAATACCCCTCCAAAACCAAGTTCAATCATGCTTGGGGAAAAATCTATTACCCATAAAATTGAAGTGTAATACCACATAAAAGGGCTTGGATATCAACATTGTTAGAAATATAAGGCTAATACTCATTTAAATGGGGCTGGTTGAGTCGAGAACAATTTGTCCGAAAATCCAAGGCTAACACCCCTCCAAAACCACGCTCAATCATGCTTGGGGAAAAGTCTATTGCAATAAAATTAAAGCCTAATACCAACTAAAAGGTCTTGGATATCAACATTGTTATAAATATAAGGCTAGTACTCATTGAAATGGGGCTGGCCAAGTCGGGATCAATTTGTCCAGAAAATCCAAGGCTAACAATCTTACCAAAACCAAATTCAATCACGATTTGTGGAAAAGTGTATTACCCATAAAATTGAAGTGTAATACCACCTAAAAAGGCTTGGATATCAAAATTGTTATAAATCTAAAGCTAATACTCATTTAAATGGGGCTGGTTGAGTCGGGAACAATTTGTCCGAAAATCCAAGGCTAACACCCCTCCAAAACCAAGTTCAATCATGCTTGGGGAAAAGTATATTACCCATAAAATTGAAGTATAATACCAAATAAAAGGGATTGGATATCAACATTGTTAGAAATCTAAGGCTATTACTCATTTAAATGGGGCTTGTCGAGTTAGGATTAGTTAGTCGAATATCCAAGGCTAATACTCCTCCAAAACCAAGTTCAATAATGTTTGGGGAAAAGTCTATTACCCATAAAATTGAAGTATAATACCAATTAAAAAGAATTGCGTATCAACATTGTTAGAAATCTAAGGTTAATACTTATTTAAATGGGGCTCGTCGAGTCAGGATCAATTTGTTCGAAAATCCATGGCTAACAACCCCACCAAAAACCAAATTCAATCATGGTTGGTGGAAAAGTCTATTACCCATAAAACTGAATTCTAATACCAACTAAGAAGGCCTTGGATATCAACATTATTAGAAGTCTAAGGCTAATACTCATTGAAATGGGGCCCGTCGAGCCAGGATCAATTTGTCCGAAAATCCAAGGCTAACAATTCCACCAAAACCAAATTCAATCATGATTGGGGAAAAGTCTATTACCCATAAAATTGAAGTGTAATAACACCTAAAAGGGCTTGGATATCAACATTGTTATAAATCTAAGGCTAATACTCATTTAAATGGGGTTGGTTGAGTCAAGAACAATTTGTCCGAAAATCCAAGGATAACACCCCTCCAAAACCCAAGTTCAATCATCCTTTGGGGAAAAATCTACTACCCATGAAATAGAAGTTTAATACCAACTAAAAATGGCTTCGATATCAACATTGTTAGAAATCTAAGGCGAATACTCATTTAAATGAGGCTCCTCTACTCAAGAACAATTTGTTCGAAAATCCAAGGCTAGCACCCCCTCCAAAAACCAAGTTCAATCATGCTTGGTGGAAAAGTCTATTACCCATAAAATTGAAGTCTAATACAAACTAATAGGGGATTGGATATGAATAATGTTAGAAATCTAAGGTCAATTCTCATTTAAATATGGCTAGTCGAGTCAGGATCAATTTTTCGAAAATCCAAGGCTAACACCCCCTCCAAAAACCAAGTTCTATCATGCTTGGGGGAAACGTCTATTACCCATAAAATTGAAGTCTAATACAAACTACAAAGGTCTTGGATAAGAAAATTTTTAGACATCTAAGGCTAATACTCATTCAAATGGGACTCGTCGAGTAAACATTAATTTTTCAAAAAGCCAAGGCTAACACCCCACCAAAACCAAGTTAAATCATAATTGGGGAAAAGTCTATTACCCATTAAATTGAAGAAAAATACAACCTAAAAGGGATTGGATATCAACATTGTTATAAATCTAAGGCTAATACTCATTCAAATGGGTCTCGTCGAGTGAGGATCAATTTATCCAAAAATCCAAGGCAAACACCCCCTCCAAAATCAAGTTCAATCATGGTTGGGGGAAAAGTCTATTACTCTTAAAATTGAAGTCTAATAACAAATAAAAAGGGCTAGGATATGAAAAATGTTAGAAATCTAAGGGTAATACTCATATAGATGGGGCTCGTCGTGTGTGGATCAATTTGTCTGAAAATCCAAGGCTAACACCCCCTCCAAAAACCAAGTTCAATCATGCTTGGGTAAAAAGTCTATTACGCATAAAATTGAAGTATACCAACTAAAATGGGCTAGGATATGAACAAGGGTAGAAATATAAGGCTAATAAAAATTTCAATGAGGCTCGTCGAGTCCGGATCAATTTGTCCGAAAATCCAAGGCTAACATCCTCTCCAAAAACCAAGTTCAATCGTGCTTGGGGAAAAAGTCTATTACCCATAAAATTGAAATCTAATACAAACTAAAAATGGATTGGATATCAAAATTGGTAGAAATTTAAGGCTAATACTCATTCAAATGGGGCTCAGTCGAGTGAGGATCAATTTGTGTGAAAAACCAAGGCTAACACCCTCTCAGAAAAGAAGTTCGATCATGCTTGGGGAAAAGTCTATTACTTATAAAATTGAAGTCTAATACAAACTAAAAGGTTGTGGATATGAATATTTTTAGAAATCGAAAGCTAATACTCATTCAAATGGGGCTCGTCGAGTCGGGATCAATTTGTCCGAAAATCCAAGGGTAACACCCCAACAAAAACAAATTTCAATCATGCTTGGGGAAAAGTCTATTATGTTTAAAATGGAAGTCTAATACCAACGAAAAATTGCTTGGATATCTACGTTGTTAGAAATCTAAGGTAAGACTCATTGAAATGGGGCTCGTCGTAGTCGGGATCAATTTCATCGAAAATCCAAGGCTAACACCCCTCCAACAACCAAGTTCAATCACGCTTGGGGAAAAGTCTATTACCCATAAAATTCAGTTATAATACCAACTAAAAATGAATAGGGTATCAACATTTTTAGAAATGTAAGGCTAATACTCATTGAAATGGGGCTCGTCGAGTCGAGGATCAATTTGTCCAGAAAATCAAGGCTAAGACCCCACCAAAACCAAGTTCAATCATGCTTGGGGAAAAGTCTATTACCCATAAAATTGCAGTCTAATACAAACTAAAAGGTCATGGATATGAACATTGTTAGAAATCTAAGGCTAACACACATTCAAATGGGGCTCGTCGAGTCGGGATCAATTTATCTCGAAAATCCAAGCCTAACACCCCTCCAAAAACAAAGTTCAATCATGCTTGGGGAAAAGTGTAGTACCTATGAAATTGAAGTATAATACCAACTAAAAATGGATTGGATATCAACATTGGTTGAAATCTAAGTCTAATACTTGATTCAAATGGGGCTCGTTGAGTGAGGATTAATTTGTCCGAAAATCCAAGGCTAACAGCCCCTCCAACAACCAAGTTCAATCATGCTTGGAGGAAAACTCTATTACGTATATAATTGAAGTCTAATACAAACTAAAAAAGTTGTGGATATGAACATTGTTAGAAATCTAAGGCTAACACTCATTCAAATGGGGCTCGTCGAGTCATGATCAATTTGTTCAAAAATCCAAGGGTAACACCCCACCAAAAACAAAGTTCAATCATGCTTGGGGGAAAAGTCTAGTACCCATAAAATTGAAGTGTAAAAGAACCTAAAAAGGTCTTGGATAACTACATTGTTAGAAATCTATGGCTAATTCTCATTTAAATGGGCTCATAGAGTGAGGATCAATTTGTCCGAAAATCGAAGGCTAACACCCCCTCCAAAAACCAAGTTCAATCATGCTTGGGGGAAAACTCTATTACCTATAAAATTGAAGTCTAATACAAACTAAAAAGGTATTGGATATGAACATTGTTAGAAATATAAGGCTAATACTCATTTAAATGGGGCTCGTCGTGTCAGGATCAATTTGTCCGAAAATCCAAGGCTAGCAGCCCCTCCAAAAACCAAGTTCAATCATGCTTGGGGGAAAAGTCTAGTACCCATAAAATTGAAGTATAATACAAACTGAAAAGATCTTGGATATGAAAGTTGTTAGAAATGTAAGGCTAATACTCATTTAAATGGGGCTCAGTCGAGTGAGGATCAATTTGTTCGCAAATCAAAGGTTAACACGCCCACCAAAAACAAAGTTCAATCATGTTTGGGGAAAAGTTCAATCATGCTTGGGGAAAAGTCTATTACCCATAAAATTGAAGTCTAATACCAACTAAAAAGTGCTTACATATCAATATTTTTAGAAATCAAAGGCTAATACTCATTGAAATGGGGCTCAGTCGAGTCGAGTATCAATTTGTCCGAAAATCGAAGGCTAACACCCCTCCAAAACCAAGTTCAATCATGCTTCGGGAATAGTATGTTACCCATAAACTTGAAGTCTAATACAACCTAAAAGGGCTTGGATATCAACATTTTTAGAAATCTAAGGCTATTACTCATTCAAATGCGGCTCGTCGAGTGAGGATAAATTTGTCCGAAAATCCAAGGTTAACACCCCTCCAAAACCAAGGTCAATCATGCTTGGGGAAAAGTTTATTACCCATAAAATTGAAGTCTAATGGCAACTAAAATGGTCTTGGATATCAACATTGTTAGAAATCTCAGGCTAATACTCATTTAAATTAGTCTCGTCGAGACAGGATGAATTTGTCCAAAAATCCAAGGGTAACACCCCACCAAAAACAAAGTTCAATCATTCTTAAGGAAAAGTCTATTACCTATAAAATTGAAGTGTAATACAAACTAAAAATTGCTTGGATATCAACATTGTAAGAAATCTAAGGCTAGTACTCATTGAAATGAGGCTCGTCGTGTCGGGATCAATTTGTCCAAAAATCCAAGGGTAACACCCCTCCAAAACCAAGTTCAATCATGGTTGGGGAAGCGTTTATTACCCATAAAATTGAAGTCTAATGGCAACTAAAATGGGTTTGGATATCAACATTGTTAGAAATCTAAGGCTACTAGTCATTCAAATGGGAGTCAGTCGAGTAAGGATAAATTTGACTGAAAATCGAAGGCTTACACCCCACCAAAACCAAGTTCAATCATGCTTGAGGAATAGTCTATTACTATAAAGTTGCTGTCAAGTACAACCTAAAAGGGGTGGATATCAACATTGTTAGAAATCTAAGGCTACTACTTATTCAAATGGGGCTTGTCGAGGAGGATGAATTTGTCCAAATATCCAAGGCTAACACCCCACCAAAAACCATGTTCAATAATGGTTGGGGAAAAGTCTATTACCCATAAAATTGAAGTCCAATACAAACTAAATAGGTCATGGATATGAACATTGTTATAAATCTCAGGCTAATACTCATTTAAATGGGGCTCGTCGAGTGAGGATCAATTTGTTCGAAAATGCATGGCCAACACCACCACTAGAAAAAAGTTCAATCATGCTTGGGGAAAAGTATATTAACCATAAAATTGAAGTGTAATAGAAACTAAAAATTGCTTGGATATCAACATTGTAAGAAATATAAGGCTTATACCCATTTAAATGGGGCTAGTTGAGTCAGGATCAAATTGGCCGAAAATCCAAGGCTAACCCCCGCTCCAAAAACCAAGTTCAATCATGCTTTCGGAAAAAAGTTTATTACCCATAAAATTGACGTCTAATACCAACAAAAAAGGGTTGTATATGAACAAGGTTATAAATCTAAGGCTAATACCCATTTAAATGGGGATTCTCGAGGTAGGATCAATTTGTCCGAAAATCCAAGGCTAACACCCCCTCCAAAAACAAAGTTCAATCATACATCGGGAATAGTCTTTTAGCTATAAAGTTGAAGTCTAGTACAACCTAAAAGGGGGTGGATATCAACATTGTTAGAAATCTAAGGCTACTACTTATTCAAATGGGGCTTGTCGAGGAGGATGAATTTGTCCAAAAATCCAAGGCTAACACCCCACCAAAAACCAAGTTCAATCATGCTTGGGGAAAAGTCTATAACACATAAAATTGAAGTCTAATACCACCTAAAAGGGCTTGGATATGAAATTTTTAGAAATCTAAGGCTAATACTCATGAAAATGGGGCTTATCGAGTCGGGATCAATTTGTCCGAAAATCCAAGGCTAGCACCCTCCAAAAACAAAGTTCAATCATGCTTGGGAGAAAAGTCTATTACCGATAAAATTGAAGTCTAATAGAAACTAAAAGGTCTTAGATATCAACATTGTTAGATATCTAAGGCTACTACGCATTCAAATGGGGCTCGTCGAGTAAGGATCAATTTGTCCAAAAATCCAAGGCTAACACCCCTCCAAAAACCAAGTTCAATCATACATCGGGAATAGTCGATTACCAAAGTTGAAGTCTAGTACAACCTAAAAGGGGGTGGATATTAACATTGTTAGAAATCTAAGGCTACTACTCATTCAAATGTGGCTCGTCGAGTGAGGATCAATTTGTTCGAAATCCAAGGCTAAAACCCCTCCAAAACCAAGTTCAATCATGCTTGGGGAAAAGTCTATTCCCAGAAAATTGGAGTCTAATACCAACTAAAAGGGTTTGTATATGAACAATGTTATAAATATAACGCTAATACTCATTTAAATGAGGCTCTTCAAGTCAGGATCAATTTGTCCGAAAATCCAAAGCTAACACCCCACCGAAAACAAAGTTCAATCATGCTTGGGGAAAACTCTAAAATTGAAGTCTAATACCAACTAAAACAGACTTGGATATCACCATTTTTATAAATCTAAGACTAATACTCATTCAAATTAGGCTCGTGGAGTCGGAATCAATTTGTCCAAAACTCCAAGGCTGAACACCCTCCAAAACCAAGTTCAATCATGCTTGAGAATAGTCTATTACACATAAAGTTGAAGTCTAATACCACCTAAAAGGGTCTGTATATGAAAATTTTTATAAATATAAAGCTAATACTCATTTAGATAGAGCACGTCTAATCAGGATCAATTTGTCCGAAAATCCAAGGCTAACACCACTTCAAAAACCAACTTGAATCCTGCTTGGGGGAAAAGTCTATTACCCATAAAATTGAAGTCTTTTACCACCTAAAAAGGTCTTGGATATGAACAAGGTTAGAAATGTAAGTCTAATACTCATTTAGAGGGAGCTCCTCGAGTCAGGATCAAATTGTCCGAAAATCCAAGGCTAACACCCCCTCCATAACCAAGTTCAATCATACATCGGGAATAGTCTTTTAGCTATAAAGTTGAAGTCTAGTACAACCTAAAAGGGGTGGATATCAACATTGTTACAAATCTAAGGCTACTACTTATTCAAATGGGGCTTGTCGAGGAGGATGAATTTGTCCGAAAATCCAAGGCTAACACCCCACCAAAAACCAAATTCAATCATGCTTGTGGGAAAAGTCTATTACACATAAAGTTGAAGTCTAATACCACCTAAAAGGGCTTGGATATGAAATTTTTAGAAATCTAAGGCTAATACTCATGAAAATTGGGCTTGTCGAGTCGGGATCAATTTGTCCAAAAATCCAAGTCTAACACCCCCTCAAAATCCAAGTTAAGTCATGCTTGCGGAAAAAGTCTATTACCCATAAAATTGAACTCTAATACAAATTAAAAGGGCATGGATATCAACATATTTATAAATCAAAGGCTAGTACGCCTTGAAATAGGGCATGTCTAGTGTGAATCAATTTGTCCGAAAATCCAAGGCTAACACCCCTCGAAAAACCAAGTTCAATCAAGCTTGGGGAAAAGTCTATTACCCATAAAATTGAAGTCTAATAGCAACTACAAAGGTCTTGTATATCAATATTATTATAAATATAAAGCTAGTACTCATTGAAATGGTGCTCATCGAGTCGGGATCAATTTGTCCGAAAATACCATGCTAACACCCCCACCAAAATACAAGTTCAATCATGCTTGGGGAAAAGTCTATTACCCATAAAATTGAAGTCTAATAGCAACTACAAAGGTCTTTTATATCAATATTATTATAAATATAAAGCTAGTACTCATTGAAATGGTGCTCATCGAGTGAGGATCAATTTGTCCGAAAATACCATGCTAACACCCCCACCAAAATACAAGTTCAATCATTCTTAAGGAAAAAATCTATTACCCATAAAATTGAAGTCTAATAGCAACTACAAAGGTCTTGTATATCAATATTATTATAAATATAAAGCTAGTACTCATTGAAATGGTGCTCATCGAGTCAGGATCAATTTGTCAGAAAATACCATGCTAACACCCCCACCAAAATACAAGTTCAATCATTCTTAAGGAAAAAATCTATTACCCATAAAATTGAAGTCTAATAGCAACTACAAAGGTCTTGTATATCAATATTATTATAAATATAAAGCTAGTACTCATTGAAATGGTGCTCATCGAGTCGGGATCAATTTGTCCGAAAATACCATGCTAACACCCCACCAAAATACAAGTTCAATCATGCTTGGGAGAAAAAATGTATTACCCATAATATTGGAGTCTAATACCAACTAAAAAGGGCTTTTATATGAACAACGTTATAAATATAACGCTAATACTCATTTAAATGGGGCTCCTCGAGTCAGGATCAATTTGTCCGAAAATCCAATTCTAACACCCCCTCCAAAAACAAATTTCAATGATGCTTGGGGGAAAAGTCTATTACCCATAAAATTGGAGTCTAATATCAACTAAAATGGGCTTGGGTATGAACACGGTTAGAAATCTAAGGCTAATACTAGTTTAAATAGGGCTAGTCAAGTCAGGATCAATTTGTCCGAAAATCCAAGGATAACACCCCTCCAAAAATCAAGTACAATCATGCTTGGAGGAAAAGTCTATTACCCATAAAATTGAAGTCTAATAGAAACTACAAAGGTCTTGTATATCAATATTATTATAAATATAAAGCTAGTACTCATTGAAATGGTGCTCATCGAGTCGGGATGAATTTGTCCGAAAATACCATGCTAACACCCCTACCAAAATACAAGTTCAATCATGCTTGGGGAAAAGTCTATTACCCATAAAATTGAAGTCTAATAGCAACTACAAAGGTCTTGTATATCAATATTATTATAAATATAAAGCTAGTACTCATTGAAATGGTGCTCATCGAGTCAGGATCAATTTGTCCGAAAATACCATGCTAACACCCCCACCAAAATACAAGTTCAATCATTCTTAAGGAAAAATCTATTCCCATAAAATTGAAGTCTAATAGCAACTACAAAGGTCTTGTATATCAATATTATTATAAATATAAAGCTAGTACTCATTGAAATGGTGCTCATCGAGTCGGGATCAATTTGTCCGAAAATACCATGCTAACACCCCCACCAAAATACAAGTTCAATCATTCTTAAGGGAAAAATCTATTACCCATAAAATTGTAGTCTAATACCAACTAAAAGGGCTCATATATGAACAAGGCTATAAATATAACGCTAATACTCATTTAAATAGGGCTCGTCGAGTCGGGATCAATTTGTCCGAAAATCCAAGTCTAACACCCTCTCCAAAAACAAGGTTCAATCATGATTCGGGAAAAGTCTATTACCCATAAAATTGAAGTATAATAAAAACTAAAACGGGCTTGGATATAAACAAAGTTATAAATCTAAGGCTAATACTAGTTTAAATGGATTTCATCGAGTCAGGATCAATTTGTTCGAAAATCCAAGGACCCCTCCAAAACCAAGTTCAATCATGGTTGGGGAAAAACTCTATTCGGAAAAACTCTATTACCCATGAAATTGAAGTCAAATGCCAACTAAAAAGGTCTTGGATATCAATATAGTTATAAATCTAAGGCTAATACTCATTTAAGTGGGGGTCGTCCAGTTAGGATCTATTTGTCTGAAAATCCAAGGCTAACACCCACTCCAAAAATCAAGTTCAATCATGGTTGGGGGAAAAGTCTATTACCCATAAATTTGAAGTCTAATACCAGCTACAAAGGGCTTGTATATGAACAAGATTATAAATCTAAGGCTAATACTCATATAAATGGGGATCGTCGAGTCAGGATGAATTTGTCCGAAATCCAACGCTAACACCCCCTCCAATAACCAAGTTCAATCATGCTTGGGGTAAAGTCTATGACCCATAAAATTGAAGTCTAACACAAACTAAAAAGGGTTTGGATATGAACATTGTTAGAAATCGAAGGAAAATACTCATTGAAATGGGGCTCGTCGAATCCGGATCAATTTGTCCGAAAATCCAAACCTAACACCCCTCCAAAACCAAGTTCAATCATGCTTGGGGAAAAGTCTATTACCCATAAAATTGGAGTCTAATACCAACGAAAAAGTGCTTGGATATGAACATTGTTAGAAATCGAAGGATAATACTCATTGAAATGGGGCTCGTCGAATCGGGATCAATTTGTCCAAAAATCCAAACCTAACACCCCTCCAAAACCAAGTTCAATCATGCTTGGGGAAAAAGTCTATTACCCATAAATTGGAGTCTAATAGCAACTAAAAGCGGCTTGTATATGAACAAGGTTATAAATATAAGGCTAATACTCATTGAAATGAGGCTCTTCGAGTCGACATCAACTTATCTCGAAAATCTAAGGCTAACACCCACCCAAAAACCAAGTTCAATCATGGTTGGGAGAAAATCCTACTAACCATAAAATTGAACTCTAATACCAACTAAAAAGGGCTTGGATATGAACAAGGTTATAAATATAATGCTAATAATCATTTAAATGGAAATCGTCGAGTCAAGATCAATTTTTCCGAAAATTCAAGGCTAACACCCTCCAAAACCAAGTCCAATCATGGTTGGGGAAAAGTCTATTACCCTTTAAAGTGAAGTCTAATACCGACTAAAAAGCGCTTGGATATAAACAAGGTTAGAATTATAAGACTAATCCTCATTTAAATGGGGCTTGTCGAGTCAGGAACAATTTGTCCGAAAATGTAAGGCTAACATCCCTCCAAAACCAAGTTTAATCATTCTTGGGGAAAAGTCTATTACCCATAAAATTGGAATCTAATACCAACTAAAAGGGTTTGTATATGAACAAGGTTATAAATATAACGCTAATACTCATTGAAATGGAGCTCGTCGAGTGAGGATCAATTTGTCCGAAAATCGAAGGCTAACACTCCTCCAAAACCAAGTTTAAACATGGTTGGGGAAAAGTCTATTACCCATAAAATTCGAGTCTAAACCAAACTAAAAGATCTTGGATATGAAAATTGTTTGAAATCTAAGAATAATACTCATTTAAATGGGGCTCGTCGAGTGAGGATCAATTTGTCCGAAAATCAAAGCCTAACACCCCTCCAAAAACAAAGTTCAATCTTGGTTAGGGGAAGAGTCTATTACCCATAAAATTGGAGTCTAATACCAACGAAAAGAGCTTGGATATGAACATTGTTAGAAATCTTAGGCTAATACCCATTAAAATAGGGCTCGTCGAATCAGGATCAATTTGTCCAAAAATCAAAACCTAACATCCCCCTGCAAAAAGCAAGTTCAATCATGCTCAGGGATAAAGTCTATTACCTATAAAATTAAAGTCTAATAGCAACTAAAAAGGGCTTGCATATGAAAAGACAAACAAGGTTAGAAATCTAAGGCTAATACTCCCTTAAATGAGACTCCTCAAGTCGGGATCAATTTATCTCGAAAATCCAAGGCTAACACCCTTCCAAAAACCAAGTTCAATCATGCTTGGGAGAAAAGTGTATTACCCTTTAAAGTGAAGTCTAATACCAACTAAAAGCACTTGGATATGAACACGGTTAAAAATATAAGACTAATCCTCATTTAAATGGGGCTCGTCGAGTCACAAACAATTTGTCCGAAAATCCAAGGCTAACACCCCTCCAAAACCAAGTTCAAACATGGTTGGGGAAAAGTGTATTACCCATAAAATTTGAGTCTAAACCCAACTAAAAGATCTTGGATATTAAAAATGTTAGAAATCTAAGGCTAATACTCATTTAAATGGAGCTCCTCGAGTCAGGATCAATTTGTCCGAAAATCCTAGGGTAACACCCCTCCAAAAACCAAGTTCAATCATGCTTGGGGGAAAAGTCTGTTACCCATAAAATTGAAGTGTAATACCAACTAAAAAAGATTTGGATATCAACATTGTTAGAAAACTAAGGCTAATACTCATTGAAATGGGGCTCGTCGAGGCAGGATCAATTTGTCCAAAAATTCAAACCTAACACTACCTCCAAAATCCAAGTTCAATCATGCTTGGCAGAAAAGTCTATTACCCATAAAATTGGAGCTTAATACCACCTAAAAAGATCTTGGATATGAACAAGGTTAGAAATATAAGGCGTATACTCATTGAAATGAGGCTCTTCGAGTCGAGCATCAACTTATCTCGAAAATCCAAGGCTAATAACCCTTCCAAAAACCAAGTTCAATCATGGTTGGGAGAAAAGTGTATTACCCATAAAATTGAGTCTAATACCAACTAAAATGGGCTTGTATATGAACAAGGTTATAAATATAACGCTAATAATCATTTAAATGGAAATCGACGAGTCAGGATCAATTTTTCCGAAAATTCAAGGCTAACACCCCTCCAAAACCAAGTCCAATCATGGTTGGGGAAAAGTCTATTACCCTTTAAAGTGAAGTCTAATACCAACTAAAAAGCGCTTGGATATAAAAAGGTTAGAAATATAAGACTAATCCTCATTTAAATGGGGCTTGTCGAGTCAGGAACAATTTGTCCGAAAATATAAGGCTAACATCCCTCCAAAACCAAGTTTAATCATTCTTGGGGAAAAGTCTATTACACATAAAATTGGAGTCTAATACCAACTAAAAGGGGTGTGTATATGAACAAGGTTATAAATATAACGCTAATACTCATTTAAATGGAGCTCAGTCGAGTGAGGATCAATTTGTCCGAAAATCGAAGGCTAACACCCCTCCAAAACCAAGTTTAAACATGGTTGGGGAAAAGTCTATTACCCATAAAATTCGAGTCTAAACCCAACTAAAAGATCTTGGATATCACAATTGTTAGAAATCTAAGGTCAATACTCGTTTAAATGGGGCTCGTCGAGTGAGGATCAATTTGTCCGAAAATCAAAGGCTAACACCCCTCCAAAAACAAAGTTCAATCATGCTTGGGGAAAAGTCTATTACCCATAAAATTGGAGTCTAATACCAACGAAAAAATGCTTGGATATGAACATTATTAGAAATCGAAGGATAATACTCATTGAAAGGGGCTAGTCGAATCGGGATCAATTTGTCCGAAAATCCAATTCTAACACCCCCTCCAAAAACAAATTTCAATGATGCTTGGGGGAAAAGTCTATTACCCATAAAATTGGAGTCTAATACCAACTAAAAAGGCCTTGTATATGAACAAGGTTATAAATATAAGTCTAATACTCATTTAAATGAGGCTCGTCGAGTCAGGATCAATTTGTCCGAAAATCCAAGGCTAACTCCCCCTCCAAAAACCAAGTTCAAAAATGTTTGGGGGAAAAGTCTATTACCCATGAAATTGAAGTCTAATACAAACTAAAAAGTTCTTGGATATGAATATTGTTAGAAATATAAGGATAATAAACATTTAAATGGTGCTCGTCGAGTCAGGATTAATTTGTCCGAAAATCAAAGGCTAACACCCCCTGCAAAAACCAAGTTCAATCATGCTTGGGGGAAAACTCTATTAGCCATAAAATTGGAGTATAATACACTCTAAAAAGGGCTGGTATATGAACAAGTTTATAAATATAAGGCTAATACTCATTTAAATGAGGCTCGTCGAGTCAGGACCAATTCGTCCGAAAATCCAAGGCTAACATCCCCTCCAAAAACCAAGTTCAATCGTGCTTGGGGAAAAAGTCGATTACCCATAAAATTGAAGTCTAATACAAACTACAAAGGGTTTGATATGAGCAAGGTTAGAAATCTAAGGCTAATACTTATTTAAATGGGGCTAGTGGAGTCAGGATCAATTTGTCAGAAAATCCAAGGCTAACACCCCTACCAAAAACCAAGTTCAATCATGCTTGGGGGAAAAATCTATTACCCATAAAAATGAAGTCGAATACCAACTAAAAAGGGCTTGGATATGAAGAAGTTTATAAATCTAAGGCTAATACTCATTTAAATAGGGCTCTTCGAGTCAGGATCAATTTCTCCGAAAATCCAAAGCTAACACCCCTCCAAAAACCAAGTTCAATCACGCTTGGGGGAAAAGTCTATTACCCATAAAATTGAATTCTAATACCAACTAAAAAGAGACTGGATAAGAACAAGGTTTGAAATCTAAGGCTAATACTCATTCAAATGGGGCTCGTTGAGTCAGGATCAATTTGTCAGAAAATCCAAGGCTAACACCCCCTCCAAAAACCAAGTTCAATCATGCTTAGGGGAAAAGTCTATCACCTATAAAATTGAAGTCTAATACCAACTAAAAGGGCTTGGATATGAAACAAAATTATAAATCTATGGCTAATACTCATTTAAGTGGGGCTCGTCGAGTCATAATCAATTTTTTCGAAATCCAAGGCTTACATCCCCTCAAAAAACCAAGTTCAATCATGCTTGAGGAAAAAGTCTATTACCCATAAAATTGAAGTCTAATAGCAACTAAAAAGGGCTTGTATATGAACAAGGTTAAAAATCTAAGGTTAATACTCATTTAAATGGGACTTGTTGATTCAGGATTAATTTGTCCGAAAATCCAAGGCTAACACCCCCACTTAATTCCAAGTTCAATCATGCTTGGGGAAAACATCTATTACTCATAAAATTGAAATCTACTACCAACTAAAAAGGGTTTGGATATCAGCATTTTTATAAATATAAGGCTAATACACAATCAAATGGGGCTCGTTGAGTCATGATCAATTTGTCGGAAAATACAAGGCTAACACCCCGTCCAAAAACCAAGTTCAATCATGCTTGGGGGAAAAGTCTATTACCCATAAAATTGAATTCTAATACCAACTAAAAAGCTCTTGGATATGAATAAGGTTTGAAATCTAAGGCTAATAATCATTTAAATGGGGCTCGTCGAGTCAGAATCAATTTGTCCGAAAATTCAAGGCTAACCCCCCCACCAAAAACCAAGTTCAATCATGCTTGGAAGAAAAGTCTATTACCCACAAAATTGAAGTCTAATACCAACTCAAAAGGGATTGGATTTGAACATTGCTAGAAATCTAAGCCTAATACTTATTTAAATGGGGCTCGTCGAGGCTGGATCAATTTCTCCGAAAATCCAAAGCTAACACCTCACAAGAATCCAAGTTCAATCATGCTTGGGAAACCATCTATTACTCATAAAATTGAAGTCTAATCCCAACTAAAAGCGGCTTGTATATGAACAAGGTTATAAATATAAGGCTAATACTCATTTAAATGGGGCTCGTTGAGTCGGGATCAATTTGTCCGAATATCCAAGTCTAACTCCCCTCCAAAACCAAGTTCAAACATGCTTGGGGAAAAGTCTATTACCCATAAAATTGAAGTTTAATGCCAACTAAAAGGGCTTGGATATGAACAAGTTTATAAATTTAAGGCTAATACTCATATAAATGGGGCTCGTCGAGTCACGATCAATTTGTAAAAAAATCCAAGCTGAACACCCCTCTAAAACCAAGTTCAATCATGCTTGGGGAAAAGTCTAATACCCATAAAATTGTAGTCTAATACCAACTAAAAGGGCTTGGATATTAAAATTGTTAGAAATCTAAGGATAATACTAATTTAAATAGGGCTTGGTATTAGCTTTAGATTTCGACCTTGTTGGTCTTTTCAATTCCAAGACCTTTTAGTTATGCTTGGGTGGAAAGTCTATTACCCTTAAAATTGAAGTCTAATACAAACTAAAAAGCTCTTGGATATGAAAATTGTAAGAAATCTAAGGCTAATACTCATTTAAAATGGTGTTAAGTCGAGTCGAGATCAAATTGTCCAAAAATCCAAGGATAACACCCACTCCAAAACCAAGTTCAATCATGCTTGGGGAAAAATCTATTACCCACAAAATTGAAGTGTAATACCAACTAAAAGGGTTTGGATATAAACATTGCTAGAAATATAAGCCTAATACTCATTTAAATGGGGCTCGTCGAGTCATGGTCAATTTGTCGGAAAATCCACGGCTAACACCCTCCAAAACCAAGTTCAATCATGTTTGGGGAAAAGTCTATTACCCATAAAATTGAAGTCTAATACCAACTAAAAGGTCTTGGATATGGATAAGGTTAAAAATATAAGCCTAATACTCATTTAAATAGGGTTAATCGAGTCAGGATCAATTTGTCCGAAAATTCAAGACTAACACCCCTCTAAAAACCAAGTTCAATCATGCTTGGGGAAAAGTCTAATACCCATAAAATTGTAGTATAATACCAAGTAAAAAGGTCTTGGATATAAATAACGTTAGAAATCTAAGGGTAATACTCATTTAAATTGGGCTTGGTATTAGCCTTAGATTTCGACCTTGTTGGTCTTTTCAATTCCAAGACCTTTTAGTTGGTATTAGACTTAAATTTTATATGTAAAAGATTTTTCCACCATGCATGATTAAACTGGCTTTTGGAAAGGGTGTTAGCCTTCGATTTTTGGATAAATTGATCCCGACTCACTTAGCCCCATTTCAATGGGTATTGCCCTTAGATTTCTGAACTTGTTGATCTTTTCATATCCAATGCCTTTTAGTTTATATAAGACTTAAAATTTATAGGTAATAGACAATTCACCCAAGCATGATTGAACTTGCTTTTAAAGAGAGTCTTAGCCTTTGATTTACTGGACAAATTGTTGTTGAATCGACTAGCCCCATTTCAATGGGTATTAGCCTTAAATTTTTGACCTTGTTGGTCTTTTCATATCCAAGCCCATTTTATTTGGAATTACACTAAAATTTTATGGGTAATAGACTTTCCCCCCGAGCATGATTGAACTAACTTGTTGGAGGGGCTAGTAGCCTTGGATTTTTTGAAAAATTGATTCTGACTCGACGAGCCCCATTTCAACGGGTATTACTCTTAGATTTCTAAGCTTGTTGGTCTTTTCTTATCCAAGCCCTTTTAGTTGGTATTAGACTTCAATTTATGGGTAATAGACTTTTCCCCAAGCATGATTGAATTTACTTGTTGGAGGGGTATTAGCCTTGGATTTTAGAAAAATTGATCCTGACTCAACAAGCCCCATTTCAACGGTTATTACTCTTAGATTTCTGAACTTGTTGGTTTTTTCTTATCCAAGCCCTTTTAGTTGGTATTAGACTTCAATTTTATGGGTACTAGAGTTTTCCCCAAGCATGAATTTTATGGGTACTAGAGTTTTCCCCAAGCATGATTGAACTTGGTTTTGGAGGGGTGTTAGCCTTGAATTTTGGATAAATTTATCCTGACTCGACAAGCCCCATTTAAATGAGTATTAGCCTTAGATTTCTAACGTTGTTCGTATTTTCATATCCAAGCTCTTTTTAGTTTGTTAGACTTCAATTTTATGGGTAATAGACTTTTCCCCGAAGCATGATTGAACTTGGTTTTGTAGGGGTGTTAGCCTTGGTTTTGAACAAATTGATCCGACTCGACGAGCCTGATTTGAATGAGTATTAGCCTTCGATTTCAAACCTTGTTCATATCCAAGCTCTTTTAGTTTGTAGTAGACTTCAATTTTATGGGTAATAGGCTTTTCCCGAAGCATGATTGAACTTGGTTTTGTAGGGGTGTTAACCTTGGTTTTCGAACAAATTGATCCCGACTCGACGAGCCTGATGTGAATGAGTATTAGCCTTCGATTTCAAACCTTGTTCATATCTAAGCCCTTTTTAGTTGGTATTCGACTTCAATTTTATGGGAAATAGACTTTTCCCCCAAACATGATTGAACTTGCTTTTTAGAGGGGGTATTAGTCTTGGATTTTCGTACAAATTTATCCTAACTCGTCTAGCTCCATTTCAATGGGTGTTAGTCTTAGATTTAAGACCTGGTTTGTCTTGTCATATCCAATCTCTTTTTAGTTGGTATTATACTTAAAATTTTATGGGTAATAGACTTTTCCGTCGAGCATGATTGAACTAGCTTAGTTGGAGGGGTATTAACCTTGGATTTTCGTACAAATTGATCCTGACTCGAGTAGCCCCATTTAAATGGGTATCAACCTAAGATTTCTGACCTTGTTTGTCTTTTCATATCCAAACCCTTTTAGTTGGTATTAGACTTAAATTTTATGGGTAATAGACTTTTACCCCAAGTATAATGGAGTTGGCTTTGTTGGAAGGGATAATAGCCTTGGATTTTCGGTCAAATTGATCTTGACTTGACTAGACCTATTTGAATGCGTATTAACCTTAGATTTCTGGCCTGGTTCGTCTTGTTATATCCAAACCCTTTTAGTTGATATTAGACTTAAATTTTATGGGTAATAAACTTTTCCCAGAGCTTGATTGAACCAACTTTATTGGAGGGGTATTAGCCTTAGATTTAACGTGGTTTGCTAGTTTTCATGGGAGTAGCAATGTTTTTATCATAGTACAAAGTTCTTTCTTTAATTAATTCAATTTTGAGGATCGACATACGATCTGCTTGTAAAGCGACATGTTCTTGTTTTTTTCTTCTTTCTCTGTTATGAAAGCTTGGACCGTCTCTCTCTACCTTACCTTTTTCTTCTTTCAATTATAATCATCTTTGAAATAGCATATGTAGCTTTTCATTTCAAAAGTATTCATCAACAAAAATATTTTTTTTTACTTGAAATAAAAAAAATGATGTTTTTAGATCATTTCTATTTCAAAAGTAATCATTTTTCAAAAATAACCTCAACCACACCCCTAAACTGACCACTTAATATCCTAGCCTAATTAGTGATATCCTATTAGTTATTTTCTAAATCCACTCTAAAAAAGAGAAAAAATCCAAGCAACAGAAAAAAAAATCCAACATCTTACGCCTCGCCATTATCTGATTCTTCTCCAAAACCAAACACATCTACTCCTATTCTTCATTGTAATGATCGATCTAAATAGCTACATGTTCTTTCTCATGACTTTGATTGCGTCCAGGTTAATCTTTCACCTTCCTCTCTAACCAAAGACAAGTCCTCATCTTCTCGGTTGGGTACACAACATCAATTATCCAACTTTATTTCCTATAAGTCATTATCTTTTCCAATCAGTGTTCTTATAGCACTCTTGAGCCTACAACATATAAACAAATATTATATAATCCAAAATGGTGTGAAGTAATGGAAATTGAGGTCACTGATCTTGACAATAAAAAAAACTTGGTTTCTAGTTCCTATTTCTCTTTGTCATTATTTTTCGAATCAAGTATAAATTGGATGACTCAATGGAATGATACAAGACACGTCTCATAGCCAAAGATTCACTAAAAAAAGTTTGGACTATCATGTGTGTTTTGCTTCAGTTGTTAAGTTGACCATAATTTGTTGGCTTCTTACCATGATAGCAATTCAAAAATTGACTCCTATTTCAAATGGATGTTAATAATGATTTCCTCCATGGTGATTTGCATGAAGAAGTATACATGATTCCACCATCGGGCCTTTGTTGACAAAGGGACAAGCTTGTAGGTTAACTTCATAAATTCCTTTATGGACTCAAATAAGTGCCTAGAAATTAGTGCTCAAAGGTTTTAGAAGCTATTGAAATGACTTTTTTTTCTTAGTCACACTCAAATCATTCTCTTATTGTCCAAGAAAAAGGCTCCACTCTAACTATGGCTCTTATATATGTGGATGATATGATCATTACTAATAACAATGACAAAGTAATTCAAGATCTCAAGTTGTTTCTTCAAAAACATATTCACATAAAAGACCTAGACAATCTTAAATATTTTTCTGGTCTAGAAGTAGCAAGATCAAAAGTTAGGATTGTCATATTTTAGTGGAAATATGCACTGGAAATAGTAGATGCTGATGGACTTGTTGGAGCAAAACTTATTGACTTTCCCTTGAAACAATCTAAGGCTTAAAAATGATCAGGGTGAACTATTGAATGATGCTTCTCATTATAGAAGGTTAGTAGGATGATTAATCTATCTTACAATTTCTAGAATAGATACCATGTATTTTATGAATATCTCAAGTCAATCTATGCACACACCAAGAAAACCTCATTGAGATGTTGCTCTTTGAGTTGTGAGATATTTAAAGAGCAATCCATGTAGTGGTTTATTATTCTCTTCCAACAGTTCTCTTCAACTAAAAGCTTATTACGATGCGAGATAAGAAGGTTTACATCGATCGAGCTACTCTATGTACATTCCCTATAAACTCTAATTTCATGGAAGACTAGAAAATAAAAAAAAATAAAAAAAACACTCTCCATATCATCTATTGAAGTTGAGTACAGCTTCATGGCTTATGGAACATGTGAACTTGGTTTAGATACTTGTTTAAAGATCTACTTGTTAGTTTGAAACCATTTACTCTATTATGCAATAATCAAGCTACACTTTATTTTGTTGACCCAAAACAAACAAAATCCTTGTGCCCTACAGAGAAGCTTTCTTTGGAATGTATGGGTATCCGAGATAATATCCGCTTGCTTATACACAATTTAATTTGAACACAACCTCTAATCCCATCCGGGAATTCTTTTCTTGCTGGAGTCCACTGATTTGGACTAAATGTTTCAACCATCTATCTATATCCCCATGCTGTGATAATAATATTATCGGTTAATATAAATATATAATATCCTAAAATAGTTTTTAATACGAAAGAAAAACAAAGCAATGAAAACATGGGAAATGACTAAGCTTCTATAGTAAAAGACTCTATCCTTAGTTTTGTATAATTTATTTTTAAAATAAATAAAAGAGTAAAGAAACATAAAAAAATAAAAATAGTATAAATCTATCATGTAAAATGATAAATACTCAAATTATGAAAAAAATAAAAAAATTACCTTTTCTAATAAACAAAAGTGTAAAGAAACAAAAAAATAGTATAAATCTATCATGTAAAACGATAAATACTCAAATTATAAAGAATAAGAAATAATACTTTTTTCCCTCTAGAAAAGAAAAAGAAAAATAATATAATTAAGTCCAATATAAAAATAGTATTCATAAAGAAAAAAAATACAAATTTATTACTCACTTTGTACTCACTACACTAATGAAAGTAAAAACAAAAAAATAATCACAATATTTGTACAGTAAAAATAGGTATAATTTTGTAGTTGTGTTTGAACACGTATCCTTGCCAGGAAAAGACACGAAGTCGGAGATGCCGGCCCTGCCGGCCCCTAGTAATCATGCACGCTACATCTGGGAAATATGAAAAAGGTACTCACGACATATTATTTTTTATTTAAAAATATATTAAATTAATTATTTTTAATTTTAATATCAGATAATTAAAATAACTTTATATTTTTAGTATATATTCTTGGGTGTTTTACATTATATTTTAAAAATATTTTTGAAAAACATTAGAAAAAAAACTTATTTTTTATTTCAAAATAATTTTTTTTTAGATTATTTTCATATATTGATATCAAATATAATTTTTTAAAAATAAAAAAATATTATGTTGATGTATTTTTGAATAAAAAATATTTTCAAAAAACAACCATAACTATACTCCCGAATAGGTACTTAATCCAACCAATTAGTAATAAACACACACTTATAAATTATATTGTAGTGTATTTGGATTAGAACACCTCCTATCATCATCACTAGCCAAGTGATGATTCAATTTAAAATTAGTATGAGCAATGTGATTTATTTATTTTAATACAGATTGTCAATCAAAGGGGTATTTTTTTAGTTATTACCGTGGTTCATGATAAACTGAAAAATGATGTTTTTACTTGCAATTGCGATTCATTTTTGTTGCCTGCGACTCATGAATAAGCTGCAATTCATTAGCAGCTACAATAACTATCTTGTAATATCGCTACTCTTCTTAAGCTTTTTCAAGCCATTAAAGTAATATTATTGCTCCTGCCTTGAAATTGTTCTCCTTAATCATGAAGCAGCCGACAATCACTCTCTCTCAACGGTGATAACTCTCTCTCCTACAATGGCTACTCAGTCTAGAGTGCTCCCAAAAACACCACTATCATCCTTTTCATCACGAGGAGCTTCTCCTCCACTCCAGAAGCTTCATTATGACCACCTCCAACGAGAGCAAGAAACCTCAATGTCGAAGTAACAATGGCGACAACAAGCTTTCATCGCTTCTTTATGAGAAATCTCAATTAGAACCCTCAATTTAATTTGTTTTGATTAAATCGTCAATAAATGTCAATTACTTTCCCTTAACAAACTTGTTTATTCATGCAAATGCATGTGATTTCTCCTTTTATATACAAACTATTATATAAGCAAATTAATGACTATAAAATCATCTTGATTTTTTTATCAGGGTTCTTTTTGGTGCATTTAAATTCTGCTTCACAAAAGCAGTGGAAATTGAGAAATTAGCCCCTACTATAGGGTGCTTTCTGTCTCCGTTTATGTTTGAAAATATTAGTTTGTGGGTTTCTAGACATGAGATTAGTATAGATGAATCAAATATAAGGTCTGGATTTTCCTTTTTATTTGAAATTAAATTTAATAATCAATCCTCTTTCTTAGAGGAAATGACTAATCAATCCTTGTTCCTAGAAAGTAATCTTAATATATATATATATATATATATATATATATATATATATATATATGCTATATTCAATTTACCATAATCATAAAAATTGAACTTCGATTAAATATATTGTCCCGACAATATTTTATAGTTGAATTTCTTAAACTATTTCTTTTACCAGGTTCGTAATTGCTGACATCAACACCCCATGTTTCTTTTATTAAGAACATAAGGAGAAAATAGTAGAGCATCAAATCCATAGTAGAGCATCAAATCCATAGAATAATTTTTCCAAAACCCGCCGCACACCTTTATGTTCGAGTCTTTGGTTATTTAAAGCCCCCACTCCCACATGAAGAGTCCATCAAAAACTCCACGGAACGGTCTCTTCCCATATATCTTCGAGAGCAAGACTATCCCAGCTCCAACAATGGATCTACTTCCAAAATGGGATGCAAATTGTGTTCCTCTCACCCCCATAACTTTCTTGAAGAGAGCTAATGTTGTTTATGCCAACCGCACCTCTGTTATCTATGAGGGCACCCGCTTCACATGGAGTCAAACATATGAACGTTGCTGCCGCCTTGCCGATTCCCTCCGGTCCCTCAACGTTGGAAAAAACGATGTCGTACGTTTACCAAGCTTTATTCTCTGATTTTTTTTCTCCGCCTTTTGTTGTACCACACGTATCATCAATTTGAAGTATATTTTTTTCTGCTTAATTATGCAGGTGTCTGTGCTGGCTCCAAATATTCCTGCTGTATATGAGATGCATTTTGCTGTGCCTATGGCTGGAGCAGTTCTTAATGCTATCAACATAAGGCTAGATGCTAAGAATATAGCCACCATTCTTAGCCATTCAGGGGCTAAGGTTTTCTTTGTGGATTATCAATATGTGGAGTTAGCAAGTGAGGCCCTTAGTTTACTGAATGGTGCTGTGCCATCAATTATTGCTTGTATTGACGACATTGATACACCTACCGGTGTCCGATTCGGCCAGTTGGAGTATGAACAGCTTGTACAGAGGGGCAATCCAGGATACAATGGTGAGCTAGTTCAAGATGAATGGGATCCTATAGCCTTGAACTATACATCAGGAACAACATCTGCTCCGAAAGGAGCTGTGTACAGTCACAGGGGTGCTTATCTTAGCACTCTTAGCCTAATTCTTGGCTGGGAAATGGGAAACGCACCAGTTTATCTATGGTCTCTCCCTATGTTCCATTGCAATGGCTGGACATTCCCTTGGGGTGTGGCGGCACGAGGCGGAACCAACGTTTGCCTACGCAGCACCACTGCTAAAGACGTGTACCATAACATTGCCGAACATTCGGTGACTCACATGTGCTGTGCACCAATTGTTTTCAACATTCTGCTTGAGGCCAAGCCTCATGAGCGCCGCGAAATCACTTCCCCTGTTGAGATACTCACAGGAGGTGCACCCCCGCCAGCCTCGTTGATCACAAAGATCGAACCTCTCGGATTCCACGTGACGCATGGCTATGGTCTTACCGAGTCTAATGGGCCAGCACTTGTGTGTGAATGGCAGAAAAAGTGGAACAAACTTCCACAGCAGGATCAGGCAAAACTCAAGGCAAGGCAAGGGATTAGCGTACTGACTCTTGCTGATGCAGACGTCAAGGACTTGGACACCATGGCTAGCGTGCCGCGTGATGGAAAGACAATGGGGGAGATTGTCCTGAGAGGAAGCGGCATCATGAAAGGTTACTTCAAGGATCCTGAGGCAACTTCCAAGGCCTTCAGGAATGGATGGTTTGCTACTGGAGATATTGCTGTCATTCATCCTGACGGCTACCTGGAAATCAAGGACAGGTCAAAAGATGTGATAATTTCGGGTGGTGAGAATATCAGCAGTGTGGAATTGGAGTCTGTACTCTACAGACATCCAAGAGTCCTTGTGCATTCATCTCAGTGAAAAAGAACTACAACGGAGACACAAACGATATTGCTAAAGAATCTGATGAGATTATTGCTTACTGCAGGAAAAATCTTCCCCGTTTTATGGTTCCAAAGAGAGTGGAATTCATGGCTGAGTTACCAAAAACTTCAACAGGAAAAATTCAGAAGTTCCAGTTAAGGGCTTTAGCACAGAATTTTGTTGTCAATGAGAATTTGCCAAGCAAGATAATTACTGGACCCATCCAACTTTCAGCTTCCGGTCAAGTGAATACACAAGTACAGGGATAGGCTCAGGGTCATGAAAGAGTTCTCGCTCTATCTCGTCTTTGAACTTCGAATTCCATATTTGATTAAACAATGAAATATGATGTGCACAGGGTGATTTAATTATATCGTATATGAATATAAATTCTGCTTAACCACCCTACCTTTGGCTTTCTCTTGATGCATGCTGACAATCATTGGAGACATATCAAACTCAGAATTTTTTTTTCCATTAAAAAAGAGAAAGAAACAGAACCTATGTTCTTGTTTGTGCTAGCTAGGCAGGGCATGCTTTCTCTTTTGCAGCTCCCAGGGATTCATCCAATTGCAATTCTTCGAAGGCTAATTCATCGAGAGACATTCTGTATTGTTTATTAAATTAAACTATAGTGATTTTAGTCCCTTAAAATAATGGATATCTTTATCAAATTAGGTGTGAATTTCACTTGACTCATCAAGTGTTTAATATTATCCATTTAAACTGGATTTTATTTTAATATCAATAATAGGTTGACTTCGCTTAAAAAAAAAGAGCAAATCGAACACTCATATTCAAGTAATAAATGTGTTCCCATCACATGATTTGAATCAACAGCTTCCATCCATAATATATATATATATATATATATAGAAATATATATAAAAAATCAAGATTCATGAAGGAGAAGGGATCTTGCATGTGTATGTTGACCCAGAACAAACAAAATCCTTGTGCCCTACAGAGAAGCTTTCTTTGGAATCTATGGGTGTCCAAATTAATATCTGCTTGCTTATACGCAATTTAATTTGAACACAACCTCTAATCCCATCCGGGAATTCTTTACTTGCTGGAGTCCACTGATTTGGACAAAATGTTTAAACCATCTATATCCCCATGCTGTGATAATATTATCGGTTAATAAAAATGTATAATATCTCAAATTAATTTTTAATACGAAAGAAAAACAAAGCAATATTGTCAAACATTATAACCTTAGTTTTGTATAAAATTTTAGAAAACAAATGTAAAGAAACAGAAAAAATAAGAATAAAAAATAGTATTAATTAATTAAGTGTAAAATGATAAATACTCAAATTATAAGGAATAAAAAATAATAATTTTTTTCTAAAAAAAACATTCAAAGGAAAAAAAACTCAAAAAATATAACTATTTTTTTTTTATTAAAAATCTATTACTGGCATTGCACTCACTACAGTAATGAAAGTAGAAAAAAAAATAGCAGTATTTCTACAGTAAAAAGAGGTATAATTTTCTAGTTGTGTTTCAACACGAATCCTTTCCCAGACAGCACCCAAGGTCAGACTATTAAATTTTTTTTTGGTCAAAGATTTACATTAAATTAAATTAAATTCTGATGGTGATGTCAAAACCATAATGATATTTGAGTTTAGTTATGTGCTACGTTTTATTTAAAAATATATTAATTTAAAAAAAAACAAATTGATATCAGATAATTAAAATTATTAATTTTATATTAAAAAAATCTAAAAACACGGTAGCAAAAGCTTTCTCAAAACCTTTTGAAATTAATCCCGTTAAATATTAATTAAACCATGCAAAAATTCCTTGAATTATTATTGGCCATTTTGATTGACACACTTATAAATTTTATGGATTAGAACACCTTCTATCATCACTGTTTATATAAACACTAAATCAATTTCAAATACCTATGGAATAATAATTTCAATCTCTCAACATTTTAATATATAAATACATTTTAAACTCAAATTGAACTAACTTTAGCTTTTTGTTTCTCAATTTGAAGATTTTTAAATCCAATAATAATTGGATATAAAATTGAAATGAACAATGTAATTATACACATAGAAGACTGTCAATTAAAGGGGGTGTTTGTGCTTTTATTCTCTAGCCAAGTGACAAGCCTTTTACTATAGTTTTCGAGAGTGAAAAGCAATTGTGCGTTAACTATTAAACTATAAAAATGTTTTTTTTTATGAAAAATCTCAATTTGAACCCTGAACTTAATTTGTTTTGATTAGATCCTCAATGAATTAATAGATTCAATCTCTTTCATTTAATGAAATTGTTTATTCACGCAAAATTGTTCTTTAAATCATATAAATATCATAAAAGGACTATTATATAAGCAAATTAATGGAAAGAATTTTAGTAAAATCATGAGTTTTTAATATAAAAAAGAGAAACCTCAAAGAAGCAAGTTTCACATAACTACTTAACAATTTTCTTTCCTTGGCTCATATAAAAATTTAGGGGTGTTTGAGAATGTGATAACAATTGTTTTTCAAAGTGATTTTTGCTCTAAAATATATTTTTTTTATAAGAAAATATTTTTGATATTAGCATATTAAAAGATCTAAAAAATATACAAAAATAGATAATTTGAAAAAACAACAACAAAATTTTGATTAAAAACATATTGAATTGTCCAATAAACACACCTTAATGTATCAATACATTGAACTCCTAACTGCGACAAAAGAAGAAGAAGAAGAAGAATACAGTGTTAGAGATATAATCAAAATTTAAAAGTATTTGGTTTTGTAGGTGCCTTCTTAACTTGACCTAACAAATCTTACATCGTTTGCATACTGAAGAGTACTGTAATACAAGTGAATTAACCAATCGGTGTTTGTCTACTTTCCTGTTGATAAATCTAATCTTAGAGATGTTGTCTCTTAGTTCAACTTGTCCACGTTTCTGAAACAATAAATCGAGTAATGAAAGACTTTCATTGCTTTTACTTGTGCTGTAGTTTTGCAGGGGTGACCACCCTATTTTTAGACATGAAATTTACGATGAAAGGTGCTCGCAAAATTAAATTAAATTAAATTCTGATTGTGTTATTTATCAACTAAAACAGAGCTCTCAAATCCATCCATATGAAGATCCTCAATTTCTTGAATTCTTACAACAATATCTCAAAACCTCATCAACTTAACCAAGACTTAGTTTGTTTACTGATACAATTTGCTGTCAATCAATACAAGTTATAGTTTTGCATGAATGCACTTAATACCACAATGTTAGCGAACAAAATAAAATAAAATAAAATAAAATGGATGATATGATTTATTGTCTACTGGTTAAAACTTACCAAGGATCAGGAAACATAGTGAGAAAAGGCTACACTAGCTAGAGACCTCCACAAAACCAAATGAAATATGAATATGGAAAGGCATGAATTTTTGCAGTGATGTTATTCAAAGCAAATCTTAAACCTGGTTAAGTCAAGTAACTCTCCCTAAATACTCAGAAACATTGCTACAGTTGTGTTTTCATTTAATAAATTGATGAAAAACTCTTATGCATGCAAAATTAAGGTAATTATCCATCCTTTAATTCCCAGGATTATGAAATGTATTCGGTCGATGATACGATGAAGTAGGGCTTCTTGCGTGTATAAAAATACATTTTACTACAAAGAAAAAAAAGTTCCAGCAATCCTATAAACAACCAAAAGATTACTGCACTAAACAAACTGAGATCAACTTTATATGTTGTCTAAAACATAGAACTCAACCAAATCCCCTGGTAAGAATTTTCTCGGCGCGTAACCGTTTAGATAATGAATATTTTTTTTTATTATAGTATGGTTTCTTAACAAAACCTGTTTCAACGATTGGTGTCCTTGACGTTTGTTCTGATTATGTTGGGTATGGTAAAATGTTGTTTGGCAGCATGATTTTAATCATGTTGATTTGTATCTCTATTTGCTGAAACTTTTCAGGCAATTTAGTTGCGAAACTTGTGAAATTTTGCAGTGGGCATGTTTTGTTTTGAATCGTTTCAATTTATAGGTTTTTTGTTTGCCTTTTCATTTAAGCAATGTTTTCTTAAAGATTCACTGAATTATAGGCTGGTAGAAGAAGCTGATTTCAGATCCACTACAGAACTATTTGCTAAGAAGGTGATGAGAAATCACTGGAGAGTTTCATACCAAAATCTGAAAGTGACTTCTTAGAATATGCAGAACTTATTTCTCATAAGCCTCGCTCATTTGAGGTGTGTTGAATTAGCTCTAGTATGTTGATAATAAAAGGTTGGTGTAGTTTTTGACCTGGTCAAAAAATATACATTCTCTAATGCAGGAAAGTTACCATTATATCGGTTTACTCAAGGCAATAGTGAGACCGTCCATGACTGCCATGAAAGCTGCAGATGCAAAAGAAGTTTCAGCTTCTGTGACTGCAATTGCAAATGAAAAGATAAAGCTGAGAAAGAAGCCAACGCTAGCAAAAAGAAGCAAGGTACATGATTCCGCTTATTTTTCATACCAAGCATCAGTAAGATTCTTAGACATTTTGAAACTTTGTTTCTTTTGAGTCATGGATTTTGAAAAGCTAGTTAAATGGAATCATTGGTTCAGAAAAGCGAAAATTTTCAGTACTCTGGCTGTACATGCATGCACCTTATGCTAAGATGTCATTACTCTTTCTGAGGAAACCCATACGCAACCACTGGATACTTAATTCTCTCTGGTTGTACTGAAGATTTGCCCATTTAGAATGTCGATGAATATTGATGCAGGAGCATCCCAAGAATAAAGTCCATGAACCAGTCTGGATTATTTAATATGTTCTGTTTTCTATAACAGTCTAGAGTTTTTAATATGTTCTGTTTTCTATAAGACTCATTGGGTATCTCTGCGGGTCTTTAATGTTTAGTCTAGAAAGTCTAAATTTGAATTCTTTAAATTCCTCTGTATTCCAGACTTTCGGGAGAGAGTTTTTCAGTAATTAAATCAAGCTGAACCTTGGCCTTTTTGAGAAGAAGGATTTCTTCTTGTTTTATACTCTATATCCCTTTGGTGGATCTCCATTGGGTGGTGAGTTGTGTTACCTTGAGAGTTCGCTTATTGTTTTCCCTGTTTCTTTCTGTATTTTCCGGTATCAAATATAATACCTTGCTTTTTATTCATTCCTTGCAGTTGGGAAGAGAAAACAGCTTCATGTTGATATGCTGGAAGATGATTTGGTGGTTAATCCCTATGAAACTCTTGATGACTATGATTTTATGAAATCTGTTTCGGTAATAGGCATTCCATTTTTGGGCTCTGCGTGTTTCATACACACCATGATTGATGATTGAGTTTGTGTTGTAAACAATGTTGTTAGAAGAAAACTTTGCTTTTTGCCTTTGTTTTCAGCTGTTCAGTTAAAAGCAGAATTATAAGGCAACCAAACAAGGCAACAGCATCACTTGCTGTCTCAAATACAAGAGGAAACAAATTGACACAAATCTTTCTATTTTTCCTTGGAAGACTCCTAAAAACAATATTTCATATGAGGGGTTGGTTGAGGTTCCCATGGCTTCCGAAGGATGGTGGTTTCTGCAATCATGGAAGTCACAAAATATGGATCCATGTTTGAAGCATGCCTTCTGTCCTCAAAACACACCTTTACCTCTTTCTGCGTGTCGCGACCAACACAAAAGGAAGCCCTGCGATTAGCAATACCCTGTCAATCGCACAGATGTAATGAAATTAATGTAAGACATCTTTCTATGTGTCGTAGAAAGGAAATTGTTTCTTTTCCTCTGCTCTTTCCCATATCCATAGGCTGAAATGTGTTATTTATGCCTCAGACCAAGCTTTTCAATTGCTTTCCTGATGAGTTCATAGCCCACTTCATTTCTCATAAACTTAGCATTGGAAATTTGAAGAATTTTCAAGAAGAGGGAGGAATAAAGAAGCAAGCAAGTCAAGTGTCAATCAATGACGCAAAATTGTACCTGTCTTTTGTGTACGCCCCCACTCCTTTCCAATCTCCTTGACCAAACAATAAAAGTATTGAAAACACGCACACTTGCAGCATCCAACAAGGTACACTGAAGTAAAAATTGACCTGAGTTGGCTTAGGATCAAATAAAAGTAGGACTCCAGCAACCTCAGTAATCCCATGTTAACATAAATACAGGCATTTGAGAAAACAATAGAAATTGGAATAGTTGGTCTCGGTATACATTAAAACTACCTCCAATAATTCATTTCCGATTGAAGGTCCAACTTGAAATTCCCACTACATGAAAATGAAAATGGTTTAATGTTGCAAAATAAAACAAGATCAGAATGGTTCTGCACTAGAATAGTACGATCAAAATGCTAGAATGGAAATGCAAGCTCTTTTATTTTAATTGACGGCATCATCTCTAACGATACAAATAGTGTTGATGCCTGCATACAGGCATGCCTTGTAATGTACATCCATGAAGGCTTTCTCAACACCAACGCCATAGTAGTATGGTCACTAAGCGCCAGGATAGCCAGAGAGTTCATTTGGTTGTCATCAGTCACGGTAAGAACAATCACCGTGTAATTGACAATCCTCATCACCATCCCCAATCATCAACAGACCCTTGGATTACTTCATGGTTTAACCTAATATTAGGGATGTGAGATATCTTGGGCCAGTCCTCTCCTTCCTCTTTCTTGCACCTCGTCGTCAATTTTGGACAATAGTAGATTATCAGCTGGCTGAGGTTACTGAGACTCTGTAACCCATCTGGCAATGACACCAAATTAGGGCAAGAAGCGATCTTCAAGCATGAAAGACTCTGTAACCCATCTGGCAATGACACCAAATTAGGGCAAGAACCAATCTCCAAGCGTGAAAGACTCTGTAACCCATCTGGCAATGACACCAAATTAGGGCAAGAACCAATCTCCAAGCGTGAAAGACTCTGTAACCCATCTGGCAATGACACCAAATTAGGGCAATGTCGAATCTCCAAGTGTGAAAGGGACGTGAGATAACCAATCTGATTTGGCAAAGAAGCTAGTCCCTCGCATCGTTTTATAACCAGAGATTGGAGAGAAGTGAGATGTTGGATACTCTCTGGCAATGAATTCAGCTTTGGACAACTAAAGAGGCTCAGATGTTGAAGTGCCGCCAGATGTCGCACTCCCTCAGTTAAAGATTCAAGATTATCACAACTCTGAATCCATAAGCGACGAAGAGAAGATAAGCCACAGAGCCCATTCACTGGCAAAGAAGTTAATCTTCCACAAAGACTTATGTTTAAATACTCCAAAGAAGTGAGGTTCCGGAGACCTTCCTCTGGTAATCTTTCCAGTGCATAACAACCAAGTATCTCCAAGTGTTTAAGAGCAGAAAGGTTATCGAATACCTTATTTGACAAAGACTGCACATCTCCCAGCCCACAAATATGTAAACTTTCAAGGAGTGAATGATTTTGCAAAAACCCTTCGGGGAGCTCCCTCACATTGTCAGCACCTCTAATTCGAAGGGAGGTGAGAGAAGTGAGATTCCCCACTGATATCAGCGACGAAACATTCGCATTGGCAACACGTTCAATCTCAAGGGAGGTGAGAGAAGGGAGATTACTAACTGATGTCAGCAAAGAACCATTCACTCCACTGATAAATGATTTTTGACGGAGGGTATATTTGGATTTCCATAAAAGTGATTGAAATTATTGCTTAGTTGCTACAAAAGCTGTAAGAAAACGTAAAGAAACCAACAACACAAGAACAGAACATCTCTAGCCAAATCAGATTTTTCATGGCTACAGATCTCGACATCAAGATCTAAAATGAGCTGATGAAAGGAAAATAAATTCCAGTTAAAGGGTCTGTTCTGATTCTTTTAGGTCTATATAAAGAGGCTTGACGATCCATCTTCAGGAACATTTGAGAGGTGTTCAACAGATACATTCCAGATAAATGGATACATGCTTAGAACAGGATATGATGGCTGGAAACCTGAGAGTGTGAAGACCTACGGTCCATATACCAAGACTGTTCAATTCAACTACAACAAATTCCTTCATAAACCAACAGAGTTTGACGTATATTATTAACACTGCGAGATTTTATAGGTCCTTGGGCTATAAAATCAAGAAAAGAGAAGCACAACCTAACCATCAACATTAATAAAAGTGCATCCATCAAGAAGAAATTCAAACACAAAATGAGATAAAGCCCTGTCACAAGATGAGATGTGATCCGCAGTACGTCATAAGAACAATCTTTTAACCCATCTACTGGAAATCTGGATTTCCATAAAAGTGATTGAAAATAAGTCTTACACTGCTCAACACAAAATGCAGAATTATAAGGCAACCAGACAAAGCAACAGCATCACTTGCTGCCTCAAATACAAAGGGAAAAAATTGAAAGATACCCACCCTAATGACACAAATCTTTCTAATGTTTCTTGGACAGACTCCTAAAACAATATTTCATATGAGGGATTGGTTGAGGTTCTCACGGCTTCCGAATGATAGTGGTTTCTGCAATCATGGAAGTCACATCATATGGATCTCTGCTCTTTCCTGCATGCCTCAGACCAACCTTTTCAATTGCTTTCTTGATGACTTCATAACCTACTTCATTTCTCATAGACTTGATATTGGAAATGTGAAGAATTTTCAAGAAGAGGGAGGAATAAAGAAGCAAATAAGTAAAGTTTCAATCAATGATGCAAAATTGTACCTGTCATTTGTGTGTACAATAAAAGTACTGAAAACACGCACACTTGCAGCATCCAACAAGGTATACTGAAGTAAAAATTGACCTGAGTTCGCTTAGGATCAAATATGAAAGTACGACTCCAGCAACCTCAGTAATCCCCTGTTAACATAAATATAGACATTTGAGAAAACAATAGAAATTGGAATAGTTGGTCTCGGTATACATTAAAACTACCTCCAATAATTCATTTCCGATTGAAGGTCCAACTTGAAATTCCCACTACATGAAAATGAAAATGGTTTAATATTGCAAAATAGTAAAGATAAGAATAGAAGAATGGAAATGCTAGTTCTTTTATTTGGCCTCGCCTGGCATCATTTCTCCAATGATTCAACTAGTGTTGATGCCTGCATGCAGGCATGCCTTGTAATGTGCATCCATAATGTAGTGGCCAAAGGCTATGTAAACACCAACAGCATAGTAGTATGGTCACTAGGAGCCAGGATAACCACCAATAGACCAAACAAGAGGACAATTAACATCCGTTTTGTAATAAGGTGTATTCTTGCTCAAAGTCATAACTGTGTTTTTATTAGATTACTGGTAAATCATAATTGCAAAATCACTTAGGTGTTGTAGCTTACGAAAAAAAAACAGAGAGAATGAAGAGAAGAAGCAGAGGCAACAACTCAGGACGACAGAATAGATTGGCAGCATTACATTTCTTGTTTGGCAGAATAGAATAGGCCACAAAAGCTTCACATATAACCAATCCAATCAACATCAATTTCAGAGAGAATGACTTCAAGCTATGGGAGCTATATCAAGTGGAAAGATACAAGGGAACAAAATTACACTCACGAGGATGTTATTGGCCCTCCTACATGGATTTCGCAAAATAGCTTGTAGACTGTTTCATTACATAAAAGATGCTTGAATTAAATAATACTTGAAAAATAACAAAAGAAATAACATTACAAGATGAAAGCACGTGGGGAAGAAAATTACAATGAAATATTTCTTCCCGTACATGAGATGCCAGAGGGTCCAATTGGTTCTAATCAGTCACGGTAAGAACAATCACCGTGTAATTGACAATCCTCATCACCATCCCCAATCATCAACAGACCCTTGGATTACTTCATGGTTTAACCTAATATTAGGGATGTGAGATATCTTGGGCCAGTCCTCTCCTTCCTCTTTCTTGCACCTCTTCTCCAATTCTGGACAATAGTAGATTATCAGCTGGCTGAGGTTACTGAGACTCTGTAACCCATCTGGCAATGACACCAAATTAGGGCAAGAAGCGATCTTCAAGCATGAAAGACTCTGTAACCCATCTGGCAATGACACCAAATTAGGGCAATAAGCAATCTCCAAGCGTGAAAGACTCTGTAACCCATCTGGCAATGACACCAAATTAGGGCATAGCAAAATCTCCAAGTGTGAAAGGGACGTGAGATAACCAATCTGATTTGGCAAAGAAGCTAGTCCAATGCATTCTTTTATAGCCAAAAATTGAGAGAAGTGAGATGCTGGATACTCTCTGGTAATGAATTCAGCTCTGGACATTTATACAGGAACAAATCTTGAAGTGCCGTCAGATGTCGCACTCCCTCAGTTAAAGATGCAAGATTAGCACAACCTTGAATCGATAAGAGACGAAGAGAAGAAAAGCCACAGAGCCCATTCACTGGGAGAGAATTTAATCTTTTACAATGAACTATTCTTAAATACTCCAAAGAAGTGAGGTTCCGGAGACCTTCCTCTGGTAATCTTTCCAGTGCATAACAACCAAGTATCTCCAAGTGTTTAAGAGCAGAAAGGTTATCGAATACCTTATTTGACAAAGACTGCACATCTCCCAGCCCACAAATATGTAAACTTTCAAGGAGTGAATGATTTTGCAAAAACCCTTCGGGAGCTCCTCACATTGTCAACACCTCTAATTCGAAGGGAGGTGAGAGAAGTGAGATTCCCCACTGATATCAGCGACGAAACATTCGCATTGGCAACACGATCAATCTCAAGGGAGGTGAGAGAAGGGAGATTACTAACTGATGTCAGCAAAGAACCATTCCCTCTCCTGATAGATGATTTTTTGACGGAGGGTATAATTGGTATTCCGCTCAGCATAGGGCAGCCAGCTACATCTAATTCTTGAAGGCGAGGAAAACGACACGCAGCCCAGTGCTCTAATCTCTCCATTTCACCAATAGATAGCTTCTCCAAGGATGGGAATGGATTTTGGCCATCTCCATACACGTGGTTGTCAATACACTTCACACTAGCCATTCCCTGTAATGCAAGACTCTTGAGGAACTGCAGCTTCCCAAACGGTGGAAGTTGTTCACAGTTGGGACATTTTCTTATCTCCATCTCCACTAGATTTGGTAGCATCAAGCTCAAGTTCATCATCCAATTACTTGGAAATTTTGAAGCACAATATCCACTTACCATCAACTTCTTCAGATTTGAATGAGGTTGAAGCGCACCAAGTACCTCCTCCTCCTCATTATTTGGTATGGAAGTAATACTGTTACGTTGTCCATTCCTATGCCAAGATAAAGTCAGTGATAGAAGAGCTGTCTTCGACCTCAAATTGGCACCTGTTAAGTTCTTGACATTATCAAGATCTGTGATGCTCAATTCACCAGCGAGATTATTCAGGCTTCCCAGCTCCCCTATGTGACGACCCTCCTCCTTACCCACAATGAACATGGTAAGTTTTCGCAGGCATATCAATTGCCCCATTCCCAAAGGCATATCTCGCAGTGCTCTACAATGCGTGATGTCAAGATAGACGAGACTTTTCATCTGCTTCATACCTTTTGGTAATTGGATGAGAGCACTGCACTTTTTCAGATCTAGTGTCTGGAGGTTTTGGAGAGAGGTTATACCTTCAGGCAATTTATAGATGGAGGAATATGACACATCTAGATACCTTAGATGTTTCAAATCACAAATTGATTTTGGCAATGTATTAGTTTCGCTAATACATACAGATAAGGCTCTTAGACGCTTTTGTTGAGTTAAACAGTGAAGAAGAGCATCAGCATTCTCAGGGCTTGGGCAAATAATTTCATTAGAAACCAAAATTGATCGCAGCAACCGAGATTTGATATCCTTTTCTTCTGGAGCATAGGAAGATCCCCGTAAACACCCTCATGACGAACTGTTTCAGAAATTTTGAACTCTTTATTGCCCTCAATCACTAAACATTCTCCATTCATCATGGACTGTGCAAGATCATGCATAAGATCGTGCATTTTACATACTACGTTGCCAAACCCATCATCCCAGACCCGTTGCAGAAATGACCTTCCCACGAGATCATTGAATATCTCAATACCCATGACGTGCAAATCCATTTCTCCTCTGGGACAAATAAAGCCATTTGCCATCCACAAAGCAACCAGCTGCTCCCTACTCATCCAGTGATCTTTTTGAAATATCGAGCAAAATGCAAAGCATTGCTTCAAATGTGGTGATAGATTAGTGTAACTCAACCTCAAAGCAGGTAAAATCTCGCCTGCTTCTTCTGTTAGATCCCACATCTTACTTTCTTTGATAGCCATCCACTGATCTTCAGTACCTTTTCGCCGCATTAGGTTCCCAAGTGCCTTCAAAGCTAAAGGAACACCACCACACTTCTTCACTATTGATACTCCAATGGCTTCCAAATGTGCCCACTCCTCTTTCCTTCTTATCCCAAATGCAAGTCGTTGAAACATATCCCAAGAATCTTCTTCAGACAATCTCCCCATGTGATGGACAAAAGTTGTTGCCATTTTATCGGCAACCATCTTAATACGCGTAGTTACTATTACAGCACTACCTGTAGCTCCACACCTTAATACGTCCTTCAATTTACTCCACCTATCAGTATAATCTTCCCACACATCATCCAATACCAGCAAAAACTTTTTCTAGTTAACTTTTTTGGAGGCATTGTTGCATGGGATCAATTCTTGAAGATCACAAGAGCCACCATCAATGGACTCTATGATGGCTCTTGTTAATCTTTTATGTTGAAATCAGTAGATACCCACACCCATATCCTCAAATCAAATTGTTGTTTAACCCTTTCTTCATTGAAGACCAATTGAGCAAGTGTTGTTTTCCCGAGCCCCCTATTCCCCACACAGCATGAATAGGGATGTTGTCAGCATCAGAGAGCAGGATGTTGTCAGCATCAGAGAGCAGGATGTTGACTAGTTTTTCCTTTTCCTTTCCTCTTCCGAGAATTTCTGATTCATTCACGAGTGAGGTGGTATGTCGCGAATCATCGTAGGTATGATCAGCTGCCATGTCGCCAACTCCTACTGCCAAACCGAAATTTTTCTTGTCATCAGCTATGGCATCCAGTTTTTTCTCACATCTTTCAATTTTCGCGCCTTTCTTGATTGAAAAACATGTGGAATATGACTTATTCTTAGCCGATTTTGAGACCTCTTCGCTGTTGTTGCCACTGAGCTTCAATGGCAAACTCATCTAGCAAATCATCAACATCATAAGCTGCATCCTTGAGGTTTCTGAGCCACACCTTTATAGTCTCACTCTTCCACTGCTTCTTCTCTGCATCTTTCAGCACAGCTTGAATGGTTCTAAACGTGCGCTCGAGATTTTGAAGCTCGGTCTTTAGGTCCCCAGCAAGTCCAAGCTCTTGACGAGCTAGGGAACTTAGGGAACTCAAGTTCTCCATGATTGTACTCGCGAGAACAGAAACAATTGCATCAGCCATAGCTTGTTTAGGAATGGATGTTGAGAAATAGAAAATGTGAAAGGAAAACTAAAAGCAGGGGATGTGAGCAAGAAATGGGAAGTAAATATTGAGAAGACAGGGAGCAGTATGAGATGAGAAATGGAAACTGCATTGGCCGACCGCATGGGCTCCACACGGTGCACAGGCTTGACTAGAGTAAACGAGTATTTTTCTCTCATCAATTATGAAAACGGACTTTTAAGTATTTTTTGGAGTTGTTGTCCTTTTGTAATTGATTACTAAGGTAGGAGAGCATTTAAGGTATGGATTATTTCTCATCCCGTCCATTCTCTTGTTAAAGGAATCGTGAGTGGTATAATGAATCTTCACTCTCAAATGCTCCTCCATGATTAACCTTCTTTTATCACACATCTTTTTCTTCCCACTAACACAATTCTTGTTGTTTTGAATTAGAATCCCATCTAAGATATGTGAGATGATGTTGAAATAGATTGGTTTAATTCATTACCTGTGGCCCTTCTTAACTGTTCATTCTTTATAGTATTTTTCAGAGGCTTTTGCTATAATATGATATGTCATACTCTACAATGAGATTACGGTGCAATGAGATTACGGTGCCAAATCTTTATAGTATTTGGTATAACAATGATGATTCTGCTCAAGTCAGGCTATGAATGATGATGCTTTATTGTTTCTCGGAGGTGTGGTTTTCTTTAAACATGTGCCCTGCCACCATTTAAGAGACTTGCCCTTGTATTATAACTCGATTAGCATAAACGAGCTATTTGCCCTTTACTATGCTGAGAGAAATATTTTTGTTTTGTATTTTGTTTTGTATTTTGATTTTTGATTTTTTGTATAGTTATTAATTTTTTTGTTTATATTTTTCTATTTATTAATTTTTATTTCTATTTATCTTTCTAGTTGTGTGAAATAACAGTGAAACTTTCCCTTATTCATGTATAGTGAATTTTTTATTGTTAATGATTTGTTATCTTTATTTTTTCATTTATTTTGTCTACATGTGACTTGATACATTTTTAGTTTAAAATAATTTTTATTTAAAAAGAAATTAGATTATTTTTTGAGGTTTATTTTTCATATTATTATATTAAAAGTATTTCAGAGTATTGAGATTAAATTAATTTGAGATTTAAAAAAACTTAGTTTATTTATATATATATATATATATATATAAACTATTTTTTAATATATATCTATAGATATATATTAAGGCGTTAATATTAAACAAATATCAAAATTTATAATTTTAAAAAATAACCTTAAAAATAATTGTTATCATTATTTTAAATGCCTTATCAATGATAAAATGAATATGTAAAAAAACTAAATAATCGAAAATTTTTGTCAGATGATTATTTTGCTCAGATTTATTGCATCATAAAAAAATCTAAAACCATTAATATTTTTTACGTATTAAAAATTTGATTTTAGTTGCGCGAAGTGCAAGGCAAATGGCTCATATATTTTTTATTGCTGATAATTTTACCCAATGTTTTCACTTGTTTTGTCTACTCGTGACTTCATATTTTTTTGTTTATGTGATATTAAATCTGAAATATCATTAAAAACCCTTAAAAGTCAATTTTGAACAAAAACAACATCTACTATTTATCTGATTATTATTGCCGATTACTATCATTATTATCATCAATATTGTTATAATCATTGTCATTATTACAGCAATAATCATTATGATAACCTGCAACGATATTTTTATTAATATCATTGAAATTCTAATTGGTATTATTATCATTATTATAATTGTTTTTGGCATTTTTGATATTATTTATATTATTAACAAAAATATCATTGAAATTCTAATTAGTATTATTATCATTATTATAATTGTTTTGGCATTTTCGATACTCTTTATATTATTAAAAAAAGAGGAAGTAAGGAAAAAAACTAAAATTATTATTATTATTATTGCATAAATAATTGAAAAAACAAAAAGAATAAAAAACACCTAAAGTTTTTAACAAAAAAGCAATAAAAAATTAAAATAAAACAAAACAAAAATAAATATTATTAGCTTAAAAATCATTTGACTTGAAGAATAAATATAAATAATAAAAACAGAAAAAAATAAAGAGAAAAATAATAAATATCAATTTTCAAATGATCACCAACATAAATTAAAATTTAAGAACTAAATTTTAAAAAATACAACCTCAACAAATTAAAAAAAACTAAGAGCATATATATAAACATGAACAAAAATATGGATTATTTCATAAATATATAAAAAATAAAAGAATTAAAATAAAATAAATTTAAAGTATAAGAATCAAAATAAAAATAAAATATATAAATAATTTTAATCGAATAATAAAATTAAAAATAATTTAAATGTTTATACCAAAAATAATGAGAGATTAGATTTCAAATCAATCCTAAAATTATCATCTTGTCGCCTCAAATTATCATCCTGGAAAATATAAGTTGTGTATAATTTCTATAAGAATCAATTATTAGAGGCAGTGGCGTAGTCCTCAAAATCAATGATTGCAATATTTGTTCCAATGGTTCATAAGATGCCATTTTCAAATTTCACACACTCAAATCTCAATCGCTCTTTAAAACACCAGCTCCCACACGCCCCTCCACTGTTAATCGTGCAATAATACAATGTAAAGCAAATATTGAGAGGACAGAGGGAGTACGAGATGAGAAAATAAAGTAAATATTGACAAGACAGAGAGCATGGGCTCCACACGGTGCGCAGGCTTGACCACCTATATTAAACGAGTAATTCTTTCTCATCAATCATGAAGACGGACTTTTAAGTCATTTTCTGGAGTTGACTGTGCTTTTATAATAAAAACTTTTCTTTGGAATAAGAAAAGGTGAAAGAAAAACCAATCGTGTCTACATTTCTTTATTTTTCATTCTCCAATTGCACGCATGTACCTCTTGTTAATATATATATATATATATATATTAAAATTCTTTATTAAGAAACGTGTTATTATTAAAATAACATATCTAAACTGATTATTTAATTATCAAGAAATATTATATTAAAAATTATTATTAAAAAAATTAAGCTATTACCTTTATAATAATGGCTCCTAATATATGTAATATAAATACAAAATAATTAAATGAATCATTAGTAGAGCACATCATCCAAGCCGATGAGCTTATTGGGATTAGCTCAAAGCAGGATGATAGGCCTTTTCAACAACAACAACAAAATATAAATCAATAGAATAAGGAAATTACTTTTAGGTTTTTATTTGGATCACAAATCCTTCTCTTTCCTGAAATTGTGGTCATTATAGAAATTCTGTTTTTATAGGATAAATTCTATTTTCTACAAAATTAGTTTTAATTAAGAAGTTATATTCCATATCAATCACTACCTTGATGGACGGTTGAGATTGAATTAAAGAAAACCCTAATTGGAATTTTGGTCCTCTCTCCACTTATAAATATAGGCTTTTGTCCATCACAAAAGCAAGTCATGATTTTCAACACATGAGGGTTTTTAGGTGAAGAGAGAGAAACCGAAACTCTTCACTAATTCTTTTATTCAACCAAATTTAAACACCGATCAGCATCAGGATTCACCAATCAACATCGGAATTTACCCTTCGAAAGACAGGATTCGGCAGCGGGATCAAGAACCTCCTCGTACAATGATGAACTGAGGCAATCCTTAATCCTTCTTAAATCGAAATCTTATTGTGATCATCATGCGGTTCAAGATCTTAGGGTTTATGTGAAAAGCGAATTAACAAATAGCTCTTTAGCCTTTGGTTATTGCGGAAGCAACTGGCTTGCTTCGTCTAATTTTTTTATAATCTGTTATATCGACCTGTTTACGCGCATCATAACTAATTTCTAAATTTATTAAACATCTTGTAAATTCAATGAGTATGTAAGACACCACAAGAATAACAAACATGCAACTTGAACCTTAGTGTAAAAAAAAAAGTTTTTTAACTGCTAAACTAAGACCCACTTGCACTTACTTCGTCTAATTTAATTTAGCTGGTGATCTCATTCTTTCACTCCCTCTGCTATGAAAAAAGTAAAAAACTTATAAAGCAGCGAAGCGTACGAAACATGTCATCATGCATATTGTAGACCTTCTGTGGTAAGTAAACGTGTATTTATCTCTCATCAATTATACGAAGACGGACTCGCCAAGAATTTTCTTTGGAATATAAAAAAGTGAAGGAAAACTAAAAGCAGGGGATGTGAGGAAGGAATGAAAAGTAAATATTGACAAGACAGATAGCAGTATTAGCCGACCGCATGGGCTCCACACGGTGGGCAGGCTTGACTAGCTCTGCGTCTATTTTAATCTCATCTCTCTGGTAAGTAAACGTGTATTTTCTCTCTCATCAATCATGAAAACGAACTTTTTAGTCATTTTTAATAATTGTTTGGTTGCTCAGAAAGTTGAGAGAAAAGTTTGCACAATGCTTGGTTTATCCTACAACTCCTCCTTATTTTATTTAACTATGGATCAGTCCCTTTATCTTAACAAGTCGAATTAGTTTGTCCCTGTAGTGTTTGGAATAATTAGACACTCATCTTTTTCTTTTACAGTGTTAATCATCCTATTTTTGAGAAATAAAAACGAAATGAATTGAACAAGAAAGAGAGATCTTGACTAAATGACTGGTTTATTATCAAGTTTAAAAATACATGGATTAAACATTTTGTTTAAAAATACAGGGATTAAATTATGAATAATTAATTCTTCAAATATTGGATATTAATGGTTCCACGTGACTAGCTCTGCGTCTAACTTCATGAAGTGAAGACCATCAAAATAAGAAGAAAAAAACATAATATGAGTTTTGATCTTATTCAAACCAAACCTTGCAAACTATATCATGCTAATAGGATAATCTAATAATAGACAAAAACAAAAATAAATAAATTATAAGGTCCAATTTTTAATAAAAAAATATCAAAGGGTAAAGTGAAAAAATTCAACCTTAAATAAAAGATCAAAAACAAATTTCCAGCTAGCTTGAGAATACCAGTCAAACATACAACTTAAATCATAAAACAAATATAACCTCATAAAAAATGAGAAAAAATTCACGAAGTTCAACATTTGAAATTCAAATACAGAGACTAGGATAATATGCTCGGTAACTTGACATTAAAAGATTGTTTTAATTAAAAAAGACTATAATCAACATGAGTTAATCTTTGAAATCCATAACGTAGGTTATTCGATCGAGACTAACTCCATAGAAAGAAAACTTAAAAATATTATAAAGCAAACTTCTTAATCAATAAAATACAGAGAGATGAAATTGAAAAATATTAAAAAGAATAATAAAAAATAGCAATCAAAAGAATGACAATTGGATTTTACATAAAAATAAAATGAAAACAAATATAAAGGGATGAAACTAAATAAAAATAAAAATAAAGAAATAAATTACAATTAATAGAATGGAGATAAAAATTTGATATCAAACTCGAATGAAATCCAAGGGAAAAGTTGAAAATAAATAAATCAAGAAAGGATTACATTATATTATATTATATGTTCCCTACATTAGCTTCCCTACCACTGTATACATAACACAATTTTTATCAATGAAGTGTGGGAAAATCATTCATTGGAATCGCAGCCTTGTTTAATCCTTATAACCAGAGCCGGTTCCTGTGTACCCTGTTTCTTTTAACAACTCCTATATGCGTGGAGCATGGTTGCTGGGAAAGTTGGGTTTATGTGGTGGGAGCAAGGAAACCAGAGTGACACAACTGTTATTAATATGGAGATTCTTAAGATATTGTGAACTGCCATAGAATATATTTTCTTCCCTTATCTTTTTTGATCGTGCATATATAGACCAATCTATTATAGGATCCAAATTTCACAGTCAATCAAACAGCCAGCTCCTATAAATATGAAATAGCTTTCCATGTCAAAGAGGTTTGCAACCAGATTAATAGATGATCCCGATTATATTTATCAGATATTATTTGAAATATATTCAACCTTCTAATCGTGTCTTCATTTCTTTATTTTTTCAGACCTCTTGTTAACACACACACACACTATTAAAATTCTCTATTAAGCAACTTGTTATTATTCAAACGAGCCATATACCCGCCTCTGCCATGGGGACTATTTTTTTTCATTTTTTATTTTGTATTTAAGTTTCAATTTTTTATTTTTTTGGTTTAATTTCAATCCTTTGATTTTTTTATTCTTCTGTGATAGTTTTAATTTTTTTTTTATATCTACACTCTTCTGTTCTTAGTGTAGATTTATATATATAAAAAAGAATAATCAGGAAAACAAAGGAAAAAAGAACTGTATCGAAAAGCACTATAGCGTGTAATGTATGATGAGCTATAATGTTGTCCCAAAACTGTTTGCATGTATATATATATATATACATATATATATATATATAAAGATGAAGAAAGAAAACAATCTGAACTCATTACTATTATTGTGTGAATAATGGAAAAAAACAAAATTATATCAAAGAATAAAAAAGCCTCAAAATCTAAAAAAAGACCGAAAAATAAAATATAAAAAATGATAAAAATAGATTAATATTATTAGTTAAAAAATAACTTTAGTTTTCATTAAATATTATTGTAACTACTATTGCCAAAACAATTAAGATTATAAAATTACTTCAAGAATAAAAACCAATATTTAAAAATGAAAGAAGAAAAAAAATTAAAATTATTATTATTATTATTATTGTGTAAATAATAGAAAATATAAGTTGTATATAATTTCTACTCCAATGGTTGATAAGATGGCATTTTCACACTCTCAATCGCTCTTTAAAACACCTGCTCCAATACAGCCCTCCACTGTTTAATCGTGCAATAATACAATGTAAAGTAATTATTGAGAAGACAGAGAGCAGTGCGAGATGAGAAAATGGAGAGTAGATGTTGACAACACAGAGAGCATGGGCTCCACACGGTTGACCACCTATATTAAACGTGTATTTCACTCTCATCAATCATGAAGATGGACTTTAAAGTAATTTTCTGGAGTTGTCTGTGCTTTTATAATAAAGAATTTTCTTTGGAATATAAAAAAGTGAAAAGAAAACTAAAAGCAGGGCATGAGTAATTCTCTCTCACCAATCATGAAAATGGACTTTTAAGTCATTTTTTAATAATTGTTTAGAGCGTAGCAGATTTTGTTTTTACAGTATTTTTATTTAAAAATAAATTAAATAATATATTTTTTAAAATTAGTATATCAAATTAATTTATATATATATATATATATAATTGTATAGAAAAATCAAAATTCAATACGTTTTTCACACTTAGAAATACGCTTTGCTTTTCTGTTTTTCAGGTGGAAAAAAAAAAACCGGGGGCAGGGAAGATGATGATGGTATTATTGATCTGGGTTCATCACCTTGCGACCTGCAGCTCATCATCCATCTTCTTTCAACCGCTGCGTCAAACAATGCCTTTAAATTGCCCAATTATTTTTATTTTATTTTGGGACCTACTTGAAATATCATATAGTTATGATACTGATTTGTAAGACAAAAACATGTTTTTATCAATGATTCAATTTGTATTTATCATTTAAGCAAAATATTTTTTGAGATGGATTTATCTTTTATTTATTTAAATAATTTTTTTTAGCAAATATAATGGGGGAATATCTTATCTTTTCTTGGTTATTGTTAACAGTATTTTTATTTAAAGAAATGGTTATTGGTTTATGTAAGTGATTATTGATTTATTTAGTTAGGTGATTTCGTTGACTGTTCAATCGACACTTTTAACTTTTTCATGGAAAATAACACATTGGAGTTGCTGCATACATGATGTTTTAACAAACAAAATTATAACCGGCATGCCACATTCATGTTTTAGTGGTTTTTTAGTTTTTTTTTTTCTGTGCACTTTTCTTTGTAATTTTTTATTCCTTACACTTGACCTATTTATATCATTCTTTTTTCTTACTCTTTTGTAATTTCTTTTTTTGTGTGTTTTTCTTAAAACTATTTTTTTTTTGTGTTTTTCTTAAAACTATTTCTTTTTTATAAATTATTGTACATAAACTAAGAAAAAAGTGTGAAGGGTGAAGTAAAAAAAAAAATCAATCTTAAATAAAAGACCACAAAAAAATTCTAGCTAGCTTGAGAATACCTGCCAAACATACGACTTAAATCATGAAATTTAATTTGAAATTCATATATATGCAAGGTAACTTGACATTAAAAGAATTGTTTTAATTAAAAAAAAGACTGAAGTCAACTTGGGTTAATATTTGAAATCCATGACTCAAGTAATAAAATCGAGACTAAAACCATAGGAAACAAACTTAAAAAAATATGAAGCAAAATTGTTAAACAATAAAATACAAAGAGATGAAATTAAAAAATAAGAAAAGAATAAAAATAAATAGCAATCAAAAGAATGAAAATTAGATTTAACATAAAAATAAAATGAAAACAAATAATAAAGGGTGAAACTAAAAAAGATAAAAATAAAGAAATAAATTTCAATTAAGAGAATGGGGATAAAATTTGATTTAAGACTTGAATGAAATCCAATGCTAAGGGAAAAATTGAAAATAAATAAAACAAGAAAGGATTAAAAACAAAATAAATAGCAATATAATGAATGAAGATCAAACATAATTCAAAAACAAATGAGTAATTATGGTTAGTCTCTTAAAATTGAAACGATTCAGAGTTGAAAAATTTCTTTCTATTCATATCAAACCCTATTTGGAACATCATAAGGACCACAATAATAGAATTTCTTTCTATTGGGATTAGCTCAAAGCAGGATGATAGGCCTTTTTCAACAACAACAAAAAAGAGAAATCAATAGCTCTTTAGCCTTTGGTTATTGCGGAAGCAACCGGCCTTGCTTCGTCTAATATAATTTAGCTGGTGATTGCATTCTTCCACTCCCTCTGCTATGAAAAAAGTAAAATACTTGTACAGCAGCGAAGCGTACGAAACATGTCATCATGCATATTGTAGACCTTCTGGTAAGTAAACGTGTATTTATCTCTCATCAGTGATATGAAGACGGACTCGCCAAGAATTTTCTTTGGAATATAAAAAGTGAAAGGAAAACCAAAAGCAGGGGATGTGAGGAAGAGATGAAAAGTAAATATGGAGAAGACAGATAGCAGTATTGGCCGACAGCATAGGCTCCACACGGGGCGCACGCTTGACTAGCTCTGCGTCTATGTTAAGCTCATCTCTGTGGTAAGTAAACGTGTATTTATCTCTCATCAATTATGAAAACGGACTTTTAGTGAAAGGAAATAAAAAAGCAGTATTGGCCGACCGCATGGGCTCCACACGGGGCGCACGCTTGACAAGATCTGCGTCCATGTTAAGCTCATCTCTGTGGTAAGTAAACGTGTATTTTCTCTCTCATCAATCATGAAAACGGACTTTTTAGTCATTTTTAATAATTGTTTAGAGCGTCACAGATTGTTTTTACAGTATTTTTACTGCAAAATAAGTTAAATAATATATATATATATATATTACAAAACAAATAAAACTTGTGGGGTGTTCCACTGTAGATACAAACTATGTTCACCGTGGACTGTGGCAATGTCGGACGAAAATAAGCTTGATCATCAGGCGTGTTGTGTTTTTTCTAGGGATGTTTTCGGTTTTGGTTTTTTCAACTTTCAGCTTTTGTACAGTGTATTGACGCCTCGACCCTTGAAAAGTGCATAGGGACGAGGGGCTTCGTCGGTTTTTCACACCTTTAGTGCACAATGCACGGACTAAAAACCCTCGGTAACGACAAAACATTGCACAGTAAACGGGGACACGGGCGTCCTTTCCCCCTCGGTTTTTTCGTAGATCTGGGTTAGGTCAGGGGTAGCTTGGTAATTAGCCTATTTTTTTTATTATATTCCCGTCTGAACCGCTGGCGCGTCGTCAGGACGCGATAGTCGCCTTAGCTCTAACGCGCCCTTTAGGCGACAGCGTGCGATGTCATACTGACGGTCAAAAATTTTCCTTTGTCGGTGAATACGGTGCGCCTCAGGTGCTCATGTCTGTCGTCGCGGCGCATTCCAATCATATATGCCAATGTAGCGGCGACGAACGGTTTTGTTGGTTGTTGCTTTTCTCTCTCTGCCGACGCCAAGTCGACTTCGGTCCTCGTGTTTGTGGTAAGTTAATTTCGGTCCCTTAGGTTTTGATTTCGTTTTGTTATTACTAATTTATTTAAGTTAAGGTTTTATTATTTTCAATTGTGCCCTTCAATTTAAATTGATTATATAGCGCTTTTAATTCAGTTCTTATACTTTTAATTTTTTATTTATTGTTGATTCCTTCAATTTTTCCGGTACCGAAGTTATGCTTTCTTTAATTTGGTCCTCCAATTGCAATTGGTAATATATACAGAGTTTGATTTTAGTCCCTCTTCTTCTAATTTTTTTTATAGAATGACAGCATTTGATCATTATTTAATTTTTGTTCCTCCAATCATTTTTTTTTTCAATTTTATCCTTCAATTAGAATTAATTTATATATGTTATTTTTCATTTTTGTCCTTATTCTTTTAATTTTCTATTTGATATTAATTCATTTTTTCTTTTTTTAATGTTTATTTTTTATTGGTATTTATACATCTATGCTTTTAGTTTTTGTTCTCAGTGTAACTTTTGTCCATGTATATATAAATGTAATTAACACAATAATAATAATAATAATAATAATAATAATAATAATAATAATAATAATAATAATATTTTTTCTCTCTTACTCTTTTGTTATTTTTTTCTCCCAATAATTTTATAAATTTTTTTGCTAGTAATAACAATGATTTTTTAATATTTTGTTAAAGTTTCTAGGATATTTTTTATCTTTCATTTATTTTTTTTTCTTTCATTATTAACAGAATTATAATAATAATAATAATAATAATAATAATAATTTAATTATTTGCACAATAATGATTTTGTGATTAATGTTTTTTTTCCTTATTAAAATATTTTGCTCTGATTTTTAAAATGTTAATTCACGTTCTTTTGTGATCTTTCATCACGTAATATCTACATTCTAAAAGATATAATATATGCTTGCGCAATAAACTGTACTTAAATTTTTTTATATTTTATCTTCTAATCTATAACTTTTATTTAATTATATCATATAAATTTATCGTTGGTGATTTAATTATGTTAAATTATATACATAAAAATGCCAAAGGCAACGCATGAGCAATATAGCTAGTATATATATATATATATAATTGTATAGCAAAATCAAAATTCAATACGTTTTCACACTTCTAAATACGCTTTGCTTTTCTCGCTTTTCGGTGGAAAAAAACACCCAAGGCCAGGGAAGATGATGGTATTATTGATCCGGGTTCATCACCTTGCGACCTGCGACTCATCATCCATCTTCTTTCAACCGCTGCGTCAAACAACGCCTTTAAATTGCCCAATTATTTTTATTTTATTTTGGGACCTACTTGAAATAACATATAGTTATGATACTTGATTTGTAAGACAAAAACATGTTTTATCTATGATTCAATTTGTATTTATCATTTAAGCATAATATTTTTGAGATGGATTTATCTTTTATTTATTTAAATAAAAAAGTTTAGGGAATATCTTATCTTTTCTTGGTTATTGGTTTATGTAAATAATTATTGATTTATTTAGTTAGCTGATTTCAGTCGACTTTTCAATCGACACTTTTAACTTTTTCACGAAAAATAACACATCTGCATACATGATATTTTAAAAATTATAACCGGCATGCCGATTCACGTTTTAGTGTTTTTAGTCTTCTCTTTTTATTTTTGCACTTTTTTTGTAATTTTTATTCCTTACACTTGAACTATTTATCTCATTCTTTTTTTTACTCCTTTGTAATTTCTTTTTTGTCTTTTTCTTAAAACTATTTCTTTTGATAACTTATTGTACATAAACTAAGAAAAAGTGTGAAGGGTGAAGTCAAAAAATTCAATCTTAAATAAAAGACCACAAAAAATTTCCAACTAACTTGAGAATATTCGTGGACTTGAATATGAGACAAATATAACCTCATAAAAAGAAAGAAAGATATAATCATGAAGTTCAATATTTGAAATTCATATATATGCAAGGTAACTGGATATTAAAAGAATTGTTGTAATTAAAAAAGATTGAAGTCCAGGGTTAATATTTGAAATCCATGACTCAAGTCATAAAATCGAGACCAATCCCATAGAAAAAAACTTTTAAAAAATGAAGCAAAATTGTTAATCAATAAAATACAAAGAGATGGAATTGAAAAAAATAAAAAAGAATAAAAAGAAATAGCAATCAAAAGAACGAAAATTAGATTTTAAATAAAAATAAAATGAAAACAAATAATAAGGGTGAAACTAAAAAAGATAAAAATAAAGAAATAAATTACAATTAAGAGAATGGGGATAAAATTTGATTTAAGACTTGAATGAAATCCAAAGCTAAGGGAAAAAATTGGAAAATAAATAAAACAAGAAAGGATTATAAACCAAATAAATAGCAATATAATGAATGAAGATCAAACATAATTCAAAAACAAATGACTAATTATGGTTAGTCTCTTAAAATTGAAACGATTCAGAGTTGAAGAATTTCTTTCTATTCATATCAAACCCTATTTGGAACATCATAAGGACCACAATAATGGATTGGTTTCTAATTTTGTTTAGTTATTCTATCCGTTTGAATTTGATTGGTGTAGTGTGGTTTCCAGGTTTGAAAGATCTTGTGATAACTTCTAGTTCGTTGGATCCAAATTAATGTGTGGGGGTTGGTTTGAGTTCGTCGGAAGATATCGGTGTACATTTGTTCTTGTAAGAATATTCAAGCTGTGTATAACGTTTCCGGTTGGGCTATCGTTAGGACTCGCTGGTCCGAATTAAGTTTCTGTTTTGTAAGAACAAGCCATTGCACAATTTGGGTTTTGTGAGGCCTTCAAGTGACTTATATACATACTTCTTGAATGTAGTTTGTTAATATAAATTCAGATGAGATGATGTTTTCTAATTATAAATTGAGGGTAATGTTTCGAAATATTTCATGAGGATGTGTAACTTAAGAAAATAGCAGAGATAGCGATTCTGGTTCTACATGAAAAGATGGAATAAGAGTGTATATTGATTCTTAATCGAAATTACAGAAACTGAGTCCAGTATTTGTACATCAAGCTATTCCTACAAAACAGGAATATAGCTACATTGTAGGTAAAGATAAAGACTAGTATAGAAAGATAATATTTACTAATTATCTACTTCCATATACATGAGATATTGTATTTCAACTTGCTAACACTCCCCCTCAAGTTGGAGAGTGAATGTCTTTGACTCCCAACTTGCGGATCATGGGGATGAAATCCTCTTTGCCCAAAGGCTTGGTCAAGATGTCGGCTAGCTGTTGTGTAGAACTCACATGTCTCGTAATCACTGAACCATCTCGAATTTTGTCTCTGATATAATGGCAATCCATCTCAATGTGCCTAGTCCGCTCATGGAAAACTGGGTTAGCCGCAATATGTAGGGCAGCCTTGTTGTCGCAAAATAGTAAGGCTGATTCATGATGTACCAATCCCAAATCTTTTAACAAACAACGCAGCCATGTCAACTCACAACAAGCGCCTGCCATTGCCCGATATTCTGCCTCGGCAGATGAGAGGGAAACAGTCTTTTGTCGTTTCGATCTCCAGGATATCAGTGACGGTCCAATGAAAACACAATAACCTGTGGTTGATCTCCTGGTGAGTGGACATCCTGCCCAATCTGAATCGCAATAAGCTCTCAACCTGAAGTCACTCTTAGAAGAGAAAAATAAACCTTGCCCCGGTGCACTTTTCAAATATCGGACAACCCGAAGAGCAGCCTCCATATGGGACTTTCGGGGCTGATGCATAAACCGACTTAAAACATGCACTGCATAAGTAATATCCGGCCTTGACACTGTCAAATAAATTAATCTACCAACCAATCTTCTATACTTGCATGGTTCTTTCAACAGATCACCCTTATCAGCCAATTTTAGACCTCTTTCCATTGGGGTGTTAATCGGAGCTACTCCTAACAGACCCATGTCCTCAATAATCTCTAGGGCATATTTTCGTTGAGAAATAAATATCCCTCTTTCAGAAGCAGAAATCTCAATACCTAGGAAATATCTCAGGTTTCCAAGGTCTTTGATTTTAAACTGACTATGCAAGAACTTCTTAGTGGCAGCAATACTAGCATGATGGTTTCCAGTAATTAGAATGTCATCGACATAAATTAAAAGAGCAGTAAAGTGCTTGCCTTGTGTTTTGGTGAACAGAGAGTAATCGGCCCGAGACTGAACAAAGCCGGCAGAACACATAGCTTCTGAAAATTTATCAAACCATTGGCGAGAAGCCTGTTTTAAACCATACAGCGACTTATGCAAACGACATACCAGATTGCTCTCCCCCTGTCGCTGTAGTCCAGGTGGCGGGGACATATAGATTTCCTCTGCCAAATCGCCGTGAAGGAAGGCGTTGTTGACGTCCATTTGGTGCAAATTCCACCCCCGAGCTGCAGCCAAAGCAAGCAGACATCTCACTGAAATTATCTTGGCAGTCGGTGAAAAAGTATCTTGGTAATCGATACCCTCCAGCTGAGTAAACCCCTTTGCGACCAGCCGGGCTTTGTGCCTCTCAACCGACCCATCTGAACGTAATTTCAGTTTGTACACCCATCGGCATCCAATTGGAATTTTACCAGGTGGAAGAGAGGTAAGTGTCCAGGTGCCATTTTCTTGAAGAGCATGCAATTCAGAGTCCATTGCGGCCTGCCATTCAGGATGAAGAATTGCTTCTGAGTATGACTTGGGTTCGGTCAGAAGGCTAAGCTGAGCAACAAACGATTTGTAATGTGGCTTATATCTGTGATATGAAATGTGATTAGAGATGGGATGACGAGTACCTTTCGTTGGACCAGGCAGCAAGGAGAACGGTTGATTTGAGTAAACATTGTTGCAGACGAAATCTTTGAGGGTGATCGGCAGACTTGTTGGACGGGTGGAACGGCGAAGGGGAATTGGGTCAGGAGGTGGTGTTGGCTGTGAAGTGGGGTTTGGAACGGGGAGTGGAGGTGAAAGGGACGAATTGGGTTGATCTGGAGGTGTGGAGTCTGGTGATGAGTCCGAGGTAGAAGAAGAAGGATTTGTGGAATTTGGTAATGTGGAGCTGGGTAGTGGGGTAATGTGTGGGGCTGGACTGTGAGTGTCGGGCCATGGTATGTCACGGGCTGCAATGGGTAGTGGGCCGTGTGCTGGTGGTGAGGTGGGTGTTGGGCCGGTGTCAAGTGATGGGAAATTGATTGGGCCGTGGTCATGTGTGGGCTTGGGTAGACCATAAGGGAAGGAATTTTCGTGAAATCTGACATCTCGACTAGTAAAAAAAATTTTTGTATTTAAATCAAATAATTTGTATGCTTTTTGTCCGACAGGGTAACCAATAAAAATTGAAGGAATTGAACGTTGGTCAAATTTGTGCGAAATATGGACATTGGTAGCATATGTGAGACAACCAAAAACACGGAGATGAGAATAAGAAGGAATTTTTGAGTAGAGGAGTTCAAAAGGAGTTTTGAAAGAAAGAACTGGGGATGGTAACCGATTGATGATGTGGACAGCAGTAAGTGCACATTCTCCCCAAAAAAGGGTAGGGAGATTGGCTTGAAATTTTAAAGCACGAGCCACCTGTAAAATGTGGCGATGTTTACGTTCCACAACCCCATTTTGTTGAGGCGTGTAAACGCAAGAATGTTGAAAAACAACCCCATTATCTTGAAAGAAAGGACGTAATGAGGTAAATTCTCCACCGTTGTCACTTCGAAATATTTTTATGTGAGACTCGAATTGATTTTGAACAAAAGTGAAGAATTGTTTTAAAAGAGTTTGTGCTTCATTTTTATGTCGCATTAAAAATATCCAAGTGAATCGAGAAAAATCATCCACAATGGTAAGAAAATAATGAGCACCAGTAATAGAAGGGTGTCGATAACGACCCCAAATATCACAATGAATGAGTTCAAAAGGTTTTATTGAAGAAATTGAACTTGAACTGAAAGGTAAACGACTCTGCTTAGCCAAAGGACAGATATGGCAAGCATTATTTGACCGAATGGAAAAATTTTAAAAATTCTTAGCAATAAAACTTAAACAAGGAGAAGATGCATGGCCTAATCGATGATGCCAGAGATCGGTGGATGAGATGGTAAGGTTGCATGTCGGCTGTTTTGTGGTTTGGATGGTGGGATTTACGGGATTATTCGTCACAAGTGCCGATAGATAATATAGGCCGTCTCGTTGTTTACCCAAACCAATCATCCTCCTCGTAGCCAGATCCTGCAAAATACACCAGTAAGGAAAAAATGTTATCGAGCAACTCAAGGCTCTCGTCAAACGACTAACTGATATCAGATCAACTTTGAAAGTTGGAACACATAACACATTATGCAGATAAAATACGGAATTCAGAGGCACCGATCCTTTCGCCACAATATCAACTTTATCTCCACTAGGCAACATTACTGATGGCAACGAACAACTTTTATTTTTACTGAAAAATTTTTTAAGTGACGAAGTAATATGGTCTGTCGCCCCGCTATCGATGATCCAATTGCGGGAAGTGATTTTAGACAAACCTGGCTTGGTCACAGCATTGGCTTGAGAGACGGAATCATCATTCTTACTGACAAGGGATAAAAGTTGTTTCAGTTGCTCCTCCGATATTCCAAGAAATTGACTGCCATCTGCCTTGGAAGAAGAACTTTCAGCCACATTATTCACTGTGGGCCTGGCCCGATTATTATAGGCCCTCTGTCCCGAATGATGCTTGGCCTTTGGATGGCCCATTGGGTACCCGTGCAACTCAAAGCACGTCTGGACCCAATGGCCCAATTCACCACAATGTGAACAAAGGGGGCGGCCTCTACCTGCACCGCTACCACCGACGCGTCGTCTGTCACCATTTTGGGGCCTCTCTCTGTCTTGCCTAAAATTTTCAGGTTGTCTCTCTCTCTCCTGAAATCGTGTCTCCTGAGTACCGTATGATCGGTTGAAGCGGTCGTTCCTGGCTGGGTGAGGCCGGCTACGAACAGCCATGGCGGCGCTGCTGCTGGAATCAATGGCAGCGTGGGTGGAGCTCAATAAGCGTTGTTTCTCCTCCTGAGAAACAGAGGCATAAGCCTGTCGGATTGAAGGAAGGGGATGCATCAACAGAATCTGTCCACGAATTGCACTGTAAGTTTCGTTCAATCCCATCAAGAATTGCATTAGTTTCTGTTGGTCTTGCTGTGCCCCATGGGTTGTGTTATCATAGGATGCCAGTTCATCCCACAAACCCTTTAATTTTGTGTAGTAAGAGGAAACCGAGAGCTGTTCTTGTCTGAGATAAGCAATATCTCTTTGTATTTCAAAAATACGAGGTGCGTTGCTTTGGGAGAATCGCTCATTGAGGTCTTCCCAAACCTCATGAGCAGTGGGGTAGTAGATTACGCTGTTGGAGATGTCTGGACTGAGTGCATTGATAATCCATGAATGCACCATGTCGTTACACCGAGACCATGTTGCATATCCTTCGGGATCAGTTTCTTCTGAAGGAATTTTGATTGAGTTGTTGACAAAACCCAATTTGTTTTTGGAATTTAAGGCTAAAGTCATAGCCCTCTTCCAGGTTGAGTAATTATCTCCATTGAGGGGTTTGGAGACCAAGATTAGGCCTGGGTGATCAGAATGATGGGTGAAATAAGGGTTTGAAATATTTGCCTTTGAGAGATCTGCAGTAGCAGCATGAACGGCTGCTTGATTTTCCATGCCAGTGTTGATTGCTAGAGAATTCTCTTCTGTGGACATGTTGGCTGGGAAAGAAGAATATGCACTCTTGATGATTTGAATGCAGTGAAGAGTAACGATGAATCAAAGTGAATTTAGGATCTTTGATTTTGCTCTGATACCATGAAAAGATGGAATAAGAGTGTATATTGATTCTGCTTACGAATTACAGAAACTGAGTCCAGTATTTGTACATCAAGCTATTCCTACAAAACAGGAATATAGCTACATTGTAGGTAAAGATAAAGACTAGTATAGAAAGATAATATTTACTAATTATCTACTTCCATATACATGAGATATTGTATTTCAACTTGCTAACACTACATGCCTGAATGTTATGGAAAGAATCGAATAATTTGCTCTTTCTTCATGTAATTATTTTCTGTCTTAAATTGCTGGATGAAGTTCTCTCTGTGTTCATGTTTTTTATTCTGCTGATTTAGTGGCAAATTCCACCTCTCCTTGCAAGAGAGCAGCCTAAAATGTTGATGAAGATGATGTGAAAGAATCATGGGAGGATGAAGATGAACCAGCTCCGGTATGATTGATAATCTAATCTTGATCTTGCATTATTTTATACTTTATCTATAACTTCCGAATTTTCAACCTAAAATTTTGAATGTTATTATAGGTCTGGGAACAACACACACAGCTAGTTATGGAAAATGGTATGATAGGGATAGGCTTCTTTGATCTGGCATGTTTAATCTGCCTTGAATGTTCATCTTATTTTATTTTTTCTCTTGCTGTGACCGGGGAAAACTGCTATAAGAACTTAATTAATGATGCATCAAACTACAATCTTATAAAAGTTTTCCTTCCAAGCAAAGGTATGTAGGTGGCTTTTATCAGAAAACAAATGCTCGCAATTATGATTCGGAAGGAGCTTTTATGCAATCTGGAAAAACATGTGCATAACTCTTGGAGCTTTCTATGTTGTTCAAGCGGAGTGGGAGCTTGGGAAGGGGTGGAAGGGAAGATTTTTGTCGGCAAGGGTTCATTAAAAAAGTGTATAGAAATGTGATGCTGACATATGGGATGCATATGTATATTATACCTTAGCTTATATTATGCTCTTATGAACTTTTTTATTTGATCCCCACTGTTACAGAAATAGGAAGTGGCATGCTGCATTCCATGTTTATATATGGTGGTGCTTGATCTGTAATTATCGTATTTCTTTATGCAATTGGATCAGGCACCAGCAGTGAAACCTCCTCCTGAAAAGGCTCCTAAGAAATCCACAGCAAAGACTACCGAAAAGAAGAGAAACTAGATCCACTAGCTGAGAAACTTCGCCAGCAAAGGTACTCAATATGCAGCTTTTTCTCTGCTAATAGTTTGAAGCATGAACAATTCATAAGAATCCTATACATCGCATCTAGCCTGTGTGTCCGTGATTTGCTGTTTCATAATGGCTACATATGAAGGGAAAAAATGTAGAGTAACTGGAATAGATGGAAGAGGTATTGAAGTTGAGGATTTGCTAGGAAACATATTATCCTGTTTCTCCTTTTCATGCTTCTTTGCGTCTTTTTGGGAAATTAAAATACCTGTTCTGGAAACAGCCTAACAAGATTTTTATGGAAAGGTTATTAATATTTCTTGTAGGAATTGATTTCTTCATTAATCATAACTTTACTTATAAATGTTAATCAAAACATAAATGAAGCTTCTGGATGTGGGAATAAAAGTTTAAAACTCCATTGTCATGCTACTCCATGAGTGAACTACCTAGCTCCTTCTGAGGGAAACACGTTAGATCTTCTGCTGCAAATTAGGGACTTCAAATTGTATATGTTTATGATTTTGCAATGGGGAAACAATATAGTAAGCTTTTATGGTGATAGAGTATATTCAGTTGTTCATGTTTCTCTGAGCATTTTTACAACTTTAATGTGAGGAATGTCAGTACTAAGCTATTGCTGCTGTTTCTTTTCTATACAATTTTCACCTTCCTTGAGTTGCCTCTTTTAATTGGTGTGTACTAAGGGCGCCTATGGCTTTTGCTGCTTTACAAATATATGAAAAAAAAAAAAATCTCGGCTCGTAACTGTTTAGATAATGATTTTTTTTTACTATAGTATGATTTCTTAACAAAACCTGTTTCAACGAATGGTGTCCTTGAGGTTTGCTCTGATTTTGTTGAGTTTGGTAAAATGTTGTTTGGCAGCATGATTTTAATCATGTTGATTTGTATCTCTCTGTGCTGAAACTTTTCAGGCAATTTAGTTGCGGAACTTGTGAAATTTTGCAGTAGGCATGTTTTGTTTTGACTTGTTTCAATTTATAGGTTTTTTGTTTGCCTTTTCATTTAAGCAATGTTTTCTTAAAGATTCACTGAATTATAGGCTGGTAGAAGAAGCTGATTTCAGATCCACTACAGAACTGTTTGCTAAGAAATCACTGGATAGTTTCGTACCAAAATCTGAAAGTGACTTCTTGGAATATGCAGAACTTATTTCTCATCAGCTTCGCTCATTTGAGGTGTGTTGAATTAGCTCTAGTATGTTGATAATAAAATGTTGGTGTAGTTTTTGACCTACACCAACCTTTTATTATCAACATACTAGAGCTAATTCTCTGGTCAAAAATATACATTCTCTAATGCAGGAAAGTTACCATTATATCGGTTTACTTTAGGCAATAATGAGACTGTCCATGACTGCCATGAAAGCTGCAGATGCAAAAGAAGTTTCAGCTTCTGTGAGTGCAATTGCAAGTGAAAAGATAAAAGCTGAGAAAGAAGCCAACGCTGGCAAAAGAAGCAAGGTACATGATTCCGCTTACTTTTCAGACTGGGCATCAGTAAGATTCTTAGACATTTTGAAACTTTATGTTTCTTATGAGTCATGGATTTTGAAAAGCTAGTTAAATGGAATCATTGGTTCAGAAAAGGAAATTTTTCAGTACTCTGGCTGTACATGCATGCACCTTCTGCTAAGATTTCATTACTCTTTCTGAGGAAACCCATACGCAACCACTGGATACTGAATTCTCACTGGTTGTACTCAAGATTTGCCCATTTAGAATGTTGATGAATATAATACCTTGCTTTTTATTCATTCCTTGCAGTTGGGAAGAGAAAACAGCTTCATGTTGATAAGCCCGAAGATGATTTGGTGGTTAATCCCTATGAAACTCTTGATAACTATGATTTTATGAAATCTGTTTGGGTAATAGGCATTCCATTTTTGGGCTCTGCGTGTTTCATTTACACCATGATTGATGATTGAGTTTGTGTTGTAAACAATGTTGTTAGCAGAAAACTTTGCATTTTGCCTTTGTTTTCATCTGTTCAGTTAAAACCCCTGAAAGACAAGGACTGAATGTAAATAAACAAACAGGATATTTGGATTTACATAAAAGTGATTGAAATTATTGCTTAGTTGCTACAAAAGCTGTAAGAAAACGTAAAGAAACCAACAACACAAGAACAGAACATCTCTATAGCCTAATCAGATTTTCAAGGCTACAGATCATGACATCAAGATCTAAAATGAGCTGATGAAAGGAAAATAAATTCCAGTTAAAGGGTCTGTTCTGATTTTTTCCCATTTATAAAAAAAAATGATATGAAAGCAGATTAATCGATTGGCTGATTCTTTTAGGTCTATATAAAGAGGCTTGACGATCCATCTTCAGGAACATTTGAGAGGTGTTCAACAGATACATTCCAGATAAATGGATACATGCTTAGAACAGGATATGATGGCTGGAAACCTGAGAGTGTGAAGACTTACGCTCCATATACCAAGACTGTTAAATTCAACTACAACAAATTCCTTCATAAACCAACAGAGTTTGACGTATATTATTTACACTGCGTGATTTTATAGGTCCTGGGGCTATAAAATCAAGAAAAGAGAAGCACAACCTAACCATCACCATTAATAAAAGTGCATCAATCAAGAAGAAATTTAATCCTTTATAAACCACCAGAGTTTATTTTAGACAGATAAAGCCCTCTCACAAGATGAGATTGTTGGATCATTAATCCAACGTTGGGCTTATATGAGAATAATTATGTGTTTGTGGACTGTCAAATAAGGTACAGCCTAATTAAAATGATCTGCTAAGTATTTTTAGGCAATTGGGTTTTGATGTATCTAATAGGGTGTGGACCTTTAATGCGTAGAGATTAAAAAGTTATTTCTATTTTAGTGATGGACTAAAATAGAAATACCAAAAGGTGAAAATGCCAAAAGGCATGAATACCAAAAGGCACTTGGTTGCCTATATATATATAGTTATGGTCCCCAGATTACACGTGCTATATTCTCATACTGGCATTTCATTATCAGAGAGAAAGTTAAGGTAGAGAGAATCAAAGGGCTCTCTAAGGTGAATGTATTAATCTGGAAGGTCATCTGTACGACTCTAGATAGCGACTTCCGGATATGGATTCAGGTACGCTTCCTCTTTCTTGATAATTCGACTTGAACATCATTTCTTTATATTATGAAATGCTAGATCTAACAGAGTTGTGATCCGCAGTATATCATAAGAAAAATCTTTTTAACCCATCTACTGCAAATCTGGATTTCTATAAAAGTGACTGAAAATAAGTCTTACACTGCTCAACACAAAATGCAGAATTATAAGGCAACATCATCACTTGCTGCCTCAAATGCAAAGGAAACGAATTGAAAGATATCCACCCTAATGACACAAATCTTTCTATTTTTCTTGGAAGACTCCTAAAAACAATATTTAATATGAGGGGTTGGTTGAGGTTCTCACGACTTCGGAAGGATGGTGGAAGTCACAACATATGGATCCATGTCGAAGCAAAGACAAATACTAGCTGTTTCGTGTCATCCGGTGAGTCTCTACTCTTTCCTTTTCCACAGGCTGAAATGTGTTCTTTATGCCCCAGACCATCCTTTTCAATTGCTTTCTTGATGTCTTCCATAGCCTACTTCATTTCTCATAGACTTGGATTCTGCTATCAATGATGCAAAATTGTACCTGTCATTTGTGTGCGCCCCACTCCTTTCCAATCTCCTTGACAAAACAGAAGTCCAATTTCATGGGAGTTCAAACAATAAAAGTATTGAAAACACGCAAACTTGAAGCATCCAACAAGGTACACTGAAGTAAAATTGACCTGGGTTGGCTGAGGATCAAATGAAAGTACGACTCCAGCAACCTCAGTAATCCTCTGTTAACATAAATATAGACATTTGAGAAAACAATAGAAATTGGAATAGTTGGTCTCGGTATACATTAAAACTACCTCCAATATATACCTCCAATATATACCGAGCGGCCCAACTTGAAGGATAGGGATATCGATTGAAGGTACAGCTTGAAATTCCCACTACAAGAAAATGAAAATGGTTTAATGTTGCAAAACAGAACAAGATCAGAGTAGCAGGATCAAAATGGTTGAATGAAAATGCTAGTTCTTTTATTAGGCCTCGGCTGGAATCATTTCTCCAATGATACAACTAGTGTTGATGCCTGCATAGAGGCATGCCTTGTAATGCATGCCTGTATACAGGCTACTCATACTCATTGGATTGCTTTGTCGTCAATTGTAATATGAGGGATTAATAATTAACAAAAAGAAATAACATTACAAGATGAAAGTACGTGGGGGAAGAAAATTACAATGAAATATTTCTTCCCATACATTTGTAATCAATCACGGTAAGAAGAATCACCGTGTAATTGACAACCTTCATCACCATACCCAAGCATCAACAGATCCTTGGATTACTTCATTGTTTAACTCAATCTTAGGGATATGAGATATCTTAGGCCAGTCCTCTCCTTCCTCTTTCTTGCACCTCTTCTCCAATTCTGGACATCCATGGATTATCAAACGGCTGAGGTTACTGAGACTCTGTAACCCATCTGGTAATGACACCAAATTAGGACAATCCCAAATGAACAAGGATGAAAGGGACGTGAGATAACAAATCTGATTTGGCAAAGAAGCTAGTCCAGTGCAATAAGATATGCTTAGAGATTGGAGAGAAGTGAGATGTTGGATACTCTCTGGCAATATATTTAGCTTTGGACATCCACTGAGGAGCAAAATTTCAAGTGCCGTCAGATGTCGCACTCCCTCAGTTAAAGATGCAAGATTATCACAACTCTGAATCCATAAGCGACGAAGAGAAGATAAGCCACAGAGCCCATTCACTGGCAAAGAAGTTAATCTGTCACAATAAGATATCTCTAAAACCTCCAAAGAAGTGAGGTTCCGTAGACCTTCCTCTGGCAAGCTTTCAAGTGCATTAAACCAATCTATCTTCAAGCTTTTAAGAGCATAAAGGTTATCAAATACCTTATTTGACAAAGACTGCACATCTCCCAGCCAAGAAATTCGTAAGCTTTCAAGGAGTGTATGATTTTGCAAAAACCCTTCGGGAAGCTCCTCGCAGTGGCAACATTTGCAATACAGAGGAGGTGATAAAAGTGTAATTACTCACTGACGTCAGTAAAGAAACATCCGCTCCCACGATGACTAATTCCTTGACGGAGGGTATAATTGGTATTTTGGTCAACAAAGGGCAGCCATTTATAGTTAATTCCTGAAGGAGAGGAAAATGACACGCATCCCATTGCTCTAATCTCTCCATCCCATAAATAGACAGCTTCTCCAAGGATGGAAACGGATTTTGCCCATATCCACACACGTTGTTGTCAATACACTTCACACCATCCATTCCCCGTAATACAAGATTCTTGAGGAATGACAGCTTCCAAAATGGTGGAAGTTGTTCACAGGTGGGACATCCACTTATCTCTATCTCCACTAGATTTGGTAGCATCAAGTTCATCATCCAATTGGGAAATTTTGAACCACCATATCCAATTAACCTCAACTTCTTCAGATTTGAATGAGGTTGAAGCGCACTGAGTACCCCCTCCGCCTCATTATTTGGTGGTGAACGCTTGATATGCATCCAGTCCGATCCATTACTTGGCCAAGATAAAGTTAGTGATAGAAGACCTGTCTTCAACATCAAATTGGCACTTTTGGCTTCTGTTAAGCTCTTAACATTAACAAGATCCATGATTCTCAATTCACCAGCGAGATTATTCAGCCTTTCCAGCTCCCCTATGTGACGGCCCTCCTCCTCACCCACAATGAACAGGCCAAGTTTTCGCAGGGACATCAATTGCCCCATTTCCAAAGGCATAAATTGCAGTTTACTACAGTCCGTGATGTCAAGATAGACGAGACTTTTCATATGCTTCATGCCTTTTGGTAATTGGATGAGTTGGTAGCATTCTCTCAGATCTAGTGTCTGGAGGTTTTGGAGAGAGGTTATACCTTCAGGCAATTTTTGGATGAAGGATTCAGACAAATCTAGATACCTTAGATGTTTCAAATCACAAATTGATGTTGGCATTGGATTAATTGTTCTAATACCTATAGATAAGGCTCTTAGATGCTTTTGTTGAGTGAAAAAGAGAGGAAGAGCATCATCACAAAGCAAAACTGATCGCAGCGATCGAGATTTGATATCCTTGTCTTCTGGAGCAGAGGATAATATCCTGTACACACCTACATGACGAACTGTTTCAGAAATTTGGAACTTTTATTGCCCTCAATCAATAAACATTCTCTACTCATAATGGACTGTGCAAGATCATGCATAAGATCGTGCATTTTGCATGTTATGTTGCCAAACCCATCATCCTGGACCTCTTGTAGAAATGACCTTCCCACCAGCTCATTGAATATATCAATACCCATGACGTGCAAATCCATTTCTTTTCTGTGATAAATAAAGCCATTTGCCATCCACAAAGCAACCAGCTGCTCCCTACTCATCCTGTGATCTTTTGGAAATATAGAGCAAAATGCAAAGCATTGCTTCGAATGTGGTGATAGATAACTGTAACTCAGCCTCAAAGCAGGTAAAATCTCACTTGCTTCTTCTGTTAGATCCCAAATCTGACTTTTCTCGACAGCTTTCCACTGATCTTCATCATCTTTTAGCAGCATTAGGTTCCCGAGTGCCTTTATAGCTAAAGGAACACCACCACACTTCTTCACTATTGATTCTCCAATGGCTTTCAGGTGTGCCCACTCCTCTGTCGTTCTCATCCCAACTGAGAGTCGTTGAAACAGATCCCAAGAATCTTCTTTAGACAAACCACTTATGTTATGGACAAAAGCTTTTGCCATTTTAAGAGCAACCACCTTAAAACGCGTAGTTACTATTACAGCACTACCTGTAGCTCCACACCTTAATACCTCCTTCAATTTATTCCACCTATCAGTGTAATCTTCCCACACATCATCCAATACAAGCAAAAACTTCTTTCCAGCTAAATTTTGTCGGAGGTATTGTTGCAAGGGATCCAATTCTTGAAAATCACAAGAGGCATCAGGAATGGACTCTATGATGGCTCTTGTTAATCTTATTATGTCAAAATTAGTAGACACACACACCCAGATACTCAAATCGAATTGTTGTTTAACCCTTTCATCATTGTAGACCAATTGAGCAAGTGTTGTTTTCCCGAGGCCCCCATTCCCCACACAGCATGAATAGAGATCGTCTTTATTAGTCAGCAGGATGTTGACTAGTTCTTCTTTCTCCTTGCCTCTACCGAGAATTTCTGATTCATTCACGAGTGAGCTGGTAAGCCGCGAAGCATCGTAGGTATGATCAGCTGCTATATCCCCGACTCTTGATGCCAAATTGAATTCATTCTTGTCATTAGCAATGGCATCCAATTTTTCTCTCATATTTTTCAATTTATGCGTCATTCTTGATCGAAAAACAAGTGGATTATGAGTGATTGAAAAAAATCTTAACCAATTTTGAGACCTCTTCGCTGTTGTTGCCACTGAGTTTCAATGGCAAACTCATCTAGCAAATCATCAACATCATAAGCTGCATCCTTGAGGCGTCTGAGCCACACCTCTACAGCCTTCTCCTTCCACTGCTTCACCTCTGCATCCTGGAGCACAGCTTGAATGGTTTCGAACGTGCGCCCGAGATGTTTAAGGTCAGTCTCTAGGCTTTTGGCAAGCCCAAGCTCTTGAAGAATTGAGGAGCCCGAGTTATCCACGAGTGCACTTGCGAGAGCAGAAACAATTGCATCAGCCATAGCTTGTTCAGTAATGGATGTTGAGGAATAGAAAAGGTGAGGAAAACTAAAAGCAGGGGATGTGAGGAAGAGATGGGAAGTAAATATTGAGAAAACAGAGAGCAGAATGAGATGAGAAGTGGAGGTTGCAGTGTGAGCTAGTTCTCGATCAATATTTACTACTGTGGAGTTGAATCATGGAAGGAGAGTTGGGTCTTAGGCATTGAAAAGGAGGTTGTTGGAGAGGGAGTAAAAGAGAGAGATTGTCGGTTAGGTGTGGTGAGGAGAGATGGTTTTGCCCTCACTAGAAGACATGGAGAAGGTGAAAAGTGTATTGGCCGACCGCATGGGCTCCACACGGTGAGCAGGCTTGACTAGCACTAAACGAGCAAACACAATCCTGGTAAAAGGAAAGTGTTTTCTCTTTTAAGCACCGAAAAACACTTTCCTTAGCTAGTAAAGTTTGGTTTTAGTTATTGTTTTTTTAAATAGAAACATAAGTATTATTTTTATAAAAACAAATTGATATTAACAATTAAAAACACAAAAACTAATAATTTAAATCTTAAAAATTCTATTTTTTTAATCACCCTAAATTAAAATTTTGCATTGATATTTTGATTTAAAATTAAAAAAACTTATTTTAAGCTTTTAAAATTGAAAAAATATATATTAATAAGTTTCACTTAAAAATATTTCACAAGCTTATTTCTCTATAATATGATATGACATATATTGTTATATTTTATAAAATAAGCTATGTATGAATATATGATATAATATATGATATATTTTTATTTTAAGTGATTAAATATTTTATATATATTAGATAAACTTGAAAAACAAATAATTTATTAATAAATTATTTTCCAGTTCATTTTTCATAATACTTTCAAACATCGGAATTCACTTTACAGGAATTCACTTTTCGAGAATTTACTTTTAAAAAAACGAATTTCCAGCAAATAAACGGGGTTTAAAAGTCAAGACTGTATTAGCCGACCGCATGGGCTCCACACTGTGCGCAGGCTTTGACTAGCAGTAATCGAGTAACTCTCTCTCATCTTTTATCTTCTAGCAAGGTACTCTTCCTTAGCTCCATCTAATATCCTTTTAGTAAGTAGCATGTGGAGCTAGAGATAAATTTGGGAGATGAAGATTTTATTGACACTAGGTGCGTTGGTAAATACATACATACATACATACATACATATATACACGTATGGCTCCCCTCATTCATGATGATTATGAAACAAGACTCAAGGAACTAAATAAAAGAACTAAAAGAAAAGAAAAACGACAGCCATGGTATATAGAAAAAGTTTAAGCATGATCAGCAATGTTCTTTCCCTTGCCAGTCTGGTCTACCTAATGTGAACTCCAAGCTGGGGTTCTTGCAATCCATATTAGAAGATCCCAAGTAGCTTTTCAGCTGAGTAGAGTTGCATTCCTGCAGTATTGATTAAGGCATGTTCATGTCATCTCAAATATGTGAATAAAACTCTTAATTTTCCCATCTGCTAGATTATTTCTGGCAATTTTGATCTACTCAGATTTTTTTTTAAAAAAAATTAGACTTTGGATGATACCTCCATTTGCTGTCCAGATCTTTGTTGTGGCTGGAATCAAGGTAGTTAAAATCGCGAGTCAACTCGCAAAATCGTAAAACCTGGTTGAACCGGAAAGAAAAATCGAAACCGGTCAAACTCGGTCAAACTCGTAGAAAAATCGTAGAAAAATCGTAGAAAAATCGTAAAATCGTAGAAAAATCGTAGAATAATAATAATAATAAAAAATAATAATATTTAATTATATTTAAATTCATTTTTTAAATTTAAATATAATTAAAAATAATAATTTTTGTACGGATATTTTACGATCTTTCTACGATTTTACGATCCGATCTTACGATCCGATTTTTCGAAGCCCTTTTCGATCCGTGTTAAAATCTCGATTTTGACTATCTTTGCTGGAATGTTCCTTGTCTGTGCCCATCCATGTCGTTGGAGTTTGCCTTTCTAAAGAAAGCAACACCCAATTAAAAATAAATTAATCTGCATGCTATTTAGTGGAAGTAGGTACGAATTATAATTAAGTACAAATCGATGAAACAAAGTGCAACATTGACATTATTAATTTGAAATTTGAGGGAAGGAGAGAACAAAATAAGGGGCTGTTTGTGATTACTATTATAAAATATTTATGAAAAAATTTGAATTTTTATTTTAAATTAAAAAATTATTTTTAAAATTATTTTGATATGTCGATATAAAAATAATTTTTAAAAATATATATATAATTTTAATGAATTTCTAAACAAAAATAATTTTAAAAACAATCACAACCATACTCCTAGATACTAAAATTCAAGACGGGAACTGATATTTTTTGGTGTTATATGCAATGTGTACTCGTGAATGGAATAAGAACCAGCTGACTTTAACAGCAACATGATAATATATAAATTGTTATTCTGAAAAGAAAAGGAAAAGGTGTACGTATATAGCTGTGGGAATTGCTAAGGTGTACGTATATAGCTGTAGGAATTGCTTTCTTTCTTGTCAGAACCAGCATTGTCGTCGTTTTTATTTTAATTTTAATTGGACGGTAAAAAATCAAAATAGTATCAATCAAAAATAAATTAAAAAACATTTTTACAAGAAAGTAAAAATAAATATAAAATATTGATGAGTAAAATTAGGAGGTGAAGAAGAAGTAATAGTAATGTGATGTACTTACTTGGTTAGCGTCAAAAATCGAGCTAGTGGAAATTAAATATTGGAATCTTAGACAAGAACAAAGAGATGGTATGCACATATATCCCATGGGTATCCTCCATGTGTGCATCGTCCGGTCGATGTGCTGCAGCCTGCATGTGTGCATGAGGGTATACAGATGTGTGCATACAGATGTATGCATACAGATGTGTGCATACAGATGTATGCATACAGATGTGTGCATACAGATGTGTGCAAGAGGGTATACAGATGTATGCATGCGGTGATCCACACGGTTGCCCAAAATGAATGATTGCAATATCAATTCCAATGGTTGATAAGATGCCATTTTCACACTGTCAATCGCTCTTTAAAACACCAGCTCCCAAACGCCCCTCCACTGTTAATCGTACAATAATGCAATGTAAAGTAACTATTGAGAAGACAGAGAGCAGTACGAGATGAGAAAATGGAGAGTAGATGTTGACAAGACAGAGAGCATGGGCTCCACACGGTGCGCAGGCTTGATTAGTGATATCTAAACTTGTGATTATTTAATTATCAAAAATATTATATTCAAAAATATTATTCAAAAACTTAAGCAATTACCTTTATAATAATAGCTCCTAATATATGTAATATAAATACAAAATAATTATATGAATCATTAGTAGAGCACATCATCCAAGCCGAGGAGCTTATTGGGATTAGCTCAAAGCAGGATGATAGGCCTTTACAACAACAACAACAAAAGATAAATCAATAGCTCTTTAGCTTTGGTTATTGCGGAAGCAACCGGCCTTGTTTAGTAAAAAAAAATTTATAATATTAGTTTACGCGTATTATAATTAATTTTTAGACTCATTAAATATCCTATAAATTTAATGAACATATAAAACATTACAAGAATGTCAGACATATATGATGAGACCGATACATTCTTTAATTTAGCTGGAGGAATACTCCAGTTGCCCTTGCTTCGTCTAATATAATTTAGCTGGTGATTGCATTCTTTCACTCCCTCTGCTATGAAAAAGTAAAAACTTATAAACCAGCGAAGCGTACGAAAATTTCATCATGCATATTGTAGACCTCTCTGGTAAGTAACGTGTAGTTCTCTCATCAATTATATGAAGATGGACTTTGAATATAGAAAAAGGAAAAAAAAGTGAAAGCAGGGAATGTGAGGAAGAAATGAAAAGTAAATATTGACAAGACAGAGAGCAGTACTTGGGTTCCACACGGTGCGCAAGCTTGACTAGCTCTGCGTCTATTTTAAGCTCATCTCTCTGGTAAGTAAACGTTTATTTCTCTCTCATCAATCATGAAAACGGACTTTTAAGTCTTTTTATCGTATTTTTATTTAAAAATAAGTTAAATAATATATATTTTTAAATTAGTATATCAAATTAATTTATATATATATATATATATTATTTTTGATTTTGTTTTCTAAATACGCTTTGTTTTTCTGTTTTTCAGGAGGAAAAAACAGCCGAGTCCAGGGAAGATGATGGTATTATTGATCTGGGTTCATAACCTTGCGACCTGCAGCTCATCATCCATCCTCTTTCAACCGCTGAGTCAAACAATACATTTAAATTGCCCAATTATTTTTATTTTATTTTGGGACCTACTTGAAATATCATATAGTTATGATATTGATTTGTAAAACAAAAACATGTTTTATCAATGATTCAATTTGTATTTATCATTTAAGCAAAATATTTTTGAGATGGATTTATCTTTTATTTATTTAAATAATAAAAAGTTTAGCAAATATAATGGGGAATATCTTATCTTTTCTTGGTTATTGTTAACAGTATTTTTATTTAAACAAATGGTTTTGGTGTATGTAAATAATTATTAATTTATTTAGTTAGGTGATTTAGTTGACTTTTCAATCGACACTTTTAACTTTTTCATGAAAAATAACACATTGGAGAAGCTGCATACATGATGTTTTAACAAACAAAATTATAACCGGCATGCCACATTCATGTTTTAGTGGTTTTTTAGTTTTTTTTTTTCTGTGCACTTTTCTTTTTAATTTTTTATTCCTTACACTTTACCTATTTATAACATTATTTTTTCTTACTCTTTTTTAATTTCTTTTTTTTTTTGTTTTTCTTAAAACTATTTCTTTTTTATAAATTATTGTACATAAACTAAGAAAAAAGTGTGAAGGGTGAAGTAAAAAAAAAAATCAATCTTAAATAAAAGACCACAAAAAAATTCTAGCTAGCTTGAGAATACCTGCCAAACATACGACTTAAATCATGAAATTTAATTTGAAATTCATATATATGCAAGGTAACTTGACATTAAAAGAATTGTTTTAATTAAAAAAAAGACTGAAGTCAACTTGGGTTAATATTTGAAATCCATGACTCAAGTTATAAAATCGAGTCTAATCCCATAGGAAACAAACTTAAAAAAAATATGAAGCAAAATTGTTAAACAATAAAATACAAAGAGATGAAATTAAAAATATAAAAAAAGAATAAAAAATAAATAGCAATATGAAAATTAGATTTTACATAAAAATAAAATGAAAACAAATATTAAGGGGTGAAACTAAAAAAAGATAAAAATAAAGAAATAAATTTCAATTAAGAGAATGGGGATAAAATTTGATTTAAGACTTGAATGAAATCCAATGGTAAGGGAAACAAATGAAAATAAATAAAACAAGAAAGGATTAAAAACAAAATAAATAGCAATATAATGAATGAAGATCAAACATAATTCAAAAAATAAATGACTAATTAGGGTTAGTCTCTTAAAATTGAAACGATTCAGAGTTGAAGAATTTCTTTCTATTCATATCAAACCCTATTTGGAACATTAAGGACCACAATAATAGAATTTCTTTCTATTGGGATTAGCTCAAAGCAGGATGATAGGCCTTTTTCAACAACAACAAAAAAGATAAATCAATAGCTCTTTAGCCTTTGGTTATTGCGGAAGCAACCGGCCTTGCTTCGTCTAATATAATTTAGCTGGTGATTGCATTCTTCCACTCCCTCTGCTATGAAAAAAGTAAAAACTTATAAAGCAGCGAAGCGTACGAAACATGCCATCATGCATATTGTAGACCTCTCTGGTAATTAACGTGTAGTTCTCTCTCATCAATTATATGAAGACGGACTCACCAAGAATTTTCTTTGGAATATAAAAAGTGAAAGGAAAACCAAAAGCAGGGGATGTGAGGAAGAGATGAAAAGTAAATATTGAGAAGACAGATAGCAGTATTGGCCGACCGCATGGGCTCCACACGGGGCGCACGCTTGACTAGCTCTGCGTCTATGTTAAGCGGGTAAGTAAACGTGTATTTTCTCTCTCATCAATCATGAAAACGGACTTTTTAGTCATTTTTAATATTTGTTTAGAGCGTCACAGATTGTTTTTTACAGTATTTTTACTGAAAAATAAGTTAAATAATATATATATATTACAAAACAAATAAAACGTGAGGAGGTGTTGCACCGCAGATACAAACTATATTCACTGTGGATTATGGCAGTGTCGTGATAAAAATAGGCTTGATGATCAGGCGTGTTGTGTTTTTTTTCCTGGGGGTGTTTTCAATTTTTGGCTTTTTTTTTAACTTTCCGCTTTTGTATAGTGTATTGACGCCTCTGACCCTCGAAAAGTGCACAGGGACAAGGGGCTCCGTCAGTTTTCACACCTTCAGTGCACAGTGCACAGACTAAAAAAGCTATCGGTAACGACAAAACACTGTACAGTAAACGGGGACACAAGCATCCTTTCCCCCTCTGTTTTTCGTAGATATGGTTTGGGTCGAGGTGCTATGGTCATTAGGCTTTTTTATTATATTTCCGTCTGAACGGCTGGCGCGACTTCAGGAAGCGACATCGGCCCTCAACGCCAATGCGCCCTTTAGGCGGCGCGTGCGGTTCCATACGACGGTCAAAATTTTTCCTCCGCCGGTGAATACGGTGCGCCTCCAGGTGCTGCATGCATCATCGTGGCTCGTTCCAATCATATATGCCGGTGTAAGTGGCGGCGGACGGTTTTTGTCGATTGTCGCTTTTCTCTCTCGCCGACGCAAAGTTTGCTCTGGTCCCTCATGTTTGTGGTAAGTTAATTGCGGTCCCTTAATTTTGATTTCGTTTTGTTATTACTAATTTATTTAAATTAAGGTTTTATTGTGCCTTTCAATTTAAATTGATTATATAACAGTTTTTAATTCAATTCTTATACTTTTAATTTTTATTTATTGTTGATTCCTTCAATTTTTCCGGTACCGAAGTTATGCTTTCTTTAATTTGGTCCTCCAATTGCAATTGGTAATATATACAAAGTTTGATTTCAATCCCTCTTCATCTAATTTTTTTATAGGATGACAACATTTTATCATTATTTATTTTTGGTCATCCAATTATTATTTTTTCGATTTTATCCTTCAATTGGAATTAATTTTATATATGCCATTTTTCATTTTGGTCCTTATTCTTTTAATTTTCTATTTGATATTAATTCATATGTTCTTTTTTAATGTTTATTTTTTATTGGTATTTATGCATCTATGTTTTTAGTTTTTGTCCTCAGTGTAACTTTTGTTCATGTATATATAAGTGTATTTAACACAATAATAATAATAATAATTTTTCTCTCTTACTCTTTTGTTATTTTTTTCCCTCCTGATAATTTGATAATATATTTTTTCCAGTAATAACAATGATATTTTTTTCTTTTGTTAAAGTTTATGGGATATTTTTAGTCTTTCATTTATTTTTGTTTCTTTCATTATTAACATAATAGTAGTAGTAGTAGTAGTAGTAACAATAATAATAATAATAATAACAATAATAATAATAATTTAATTGTTTTTCTTGCTTACTCTTTTGTTAATGTTTTTGTTAAAGTTTCTAGGATATTTTTAGTCTTTCATTTATTTTTTCCTTTCATTAATGACATAATAATAATAATAATAATAATAATAATAATAATAATAATAATAATAATTTAATTATTTGCACAATAATGATTTTATGATTAATGTTTTTTTTCCTAATTAAAATATTTTGCTCTGGTTTTTAAAATGTTAATTCGCGCTCTTTTGTGATCTTTCATGACGTAATATCTACATTCTAAAAGATGTAATATATGTTTGCGCAATAAACCGTACTTAAATTGTTTTATATTTTATTTCATAATCTATATTTTTTATTTAATTATATCATTTAAATTTATCGTTACTGATTTAATTATATTAAATTATATACATAAAAATATCACCGACAACGCGCGGTTCATAACCTTGCGACCTGCAGCTCATCATCCATCTTCTTTAAAGAAGCGACTCATTATTGTTTTTTAAATATTAACATATTAAAACGGTAAAAAAAGACATAATAAAGAATTAATTTGAAGCAAAATATTTTTTCTTTAAAATTTGACAAAATGATGATTTTCAATCACTGTGTCAAACAATGCCTTTAAATTGCCCAATTATTTTTATTTTATTTTGGGACCCACTTGAAATAACATATAGTTATGATCCTGATTTTTAAAACAAAAACATGTTTTTATCTATGATTCAATTTGTATTTATCATTTAAGCAAAATATTTTTGAGATGGATTTATCTTTTATTTATTTAAATAAAAAAGCTTAGCAAATATAATGGGGAATATCTTATCTTTTCTTGGTTATTGTTAACAGTATTTTTATTTAAATAAATGGTTATTGGTTTATGTAAATAATTATTGATTTATTTAGTTAGGTGATTTCGTTAACTTTTCAATCGACACTTTTAACTTTTTCACGAAAAATAACACATCTGCATACATGATATTTTAAAAATTATAACCGGCATGCCGATTCATGTTTTAGTGTTTTTAGTCTTCTCTTTTTATTTCTTTGCACTTTTTTTGTAATTTTTATTCCTTACACTTGAACTATTTATCTCATTATTTTTTTTTACTCTTTTGTAATTTCTTTTTTGTGTTTTTCTTAAAACTATTTTTTATAACTTATTGTACATAAACTAAGAAAAAGTGTGAAGGGTGAAGTAAAAAATTCAATCTTAAATAAAAGACTACAAAAATTTCTAGCTAAATTGAGAATATTCATCAAACATAGGACTTGAATCATGAGACAAATATAACCTCATAAAAAGAAAGAAAGAAATAATCATGAAATTCAATATTTGAAATTCATATATATGCAAGGTAACTTGACATTAAAGGAATTGTTGTAATTAAAAAAGATTGAAGTCAACTTGGGTTAATATTTGAAATCCATGACTCAAGTCATAAAATCGAGACCAATCCCATAGAAAAAAACTTTAAAAAAATGAAGCAAAATTGTTAATCAATAAAATACAAAGAGATGAAATTGAAAAAGAATAAAAAGAAATAGCAATCAAAACAACAAAAATTAGATTTTAAATAAAAATAAAATGAAAACAAATATTAAGGGGTGAAACTAAAAAAAGATAAAAATAAAGAAATAAATTACAATTAAGAGAATGGGGATAAAATTTGATTTAAGACTTGAATGAAATCCAATGCTAAGGGAAAAAATTGAAAATAAATAAAACAAGAAAGGATTATAAACCATATAAATAGAAATATAATGAATGAAGATCAAACATAATTCAAAAAATAAATGACTAATTATGGTTAGTCTCTTAAAATTGAAACGATTCAGAGTTGAAGAATTTCTTTCTATTCATATCAAACCCTATTTGGAACATCATAAGGACCACAATAATAGATTGGTTTCTAATTTTGTTTAGTTCTTCTATCCGTTTGAATTTGATTGGTGTAGTGTGGTTTCCAGGTTTGAAAGATACTGTGATAACTTCTAGTTGCTGGATCCAAATTAATGTGTGGGGGTTGGTTTGAGTTTGTCAGAAGATATCAGTGTACATTTGTTCTTGTTAGAATATTCAACTGTGTATAACGTTTCCAGTTGGGCTATCGTTAGGACTGCTGGTCCAGAATTAAGTTTCTGTTTTGTAAGAACAAGCCATTGCATAATTTGGATTTTGTGAGGCCTTCAAGTGACTTATATACATAACTTCTTGAATGTAGTTTGTTGATATAAATTCAGATGAGATGATGTTTTCTAATTATAAATTGAGGGTAATGTTTCAGAAATATTTCATGAGGATGATGTTTTCTAATTATAAATTGAGGGTAATGTTTCAGAAAATAGCAGAGATAGCAGTTTCGGTTCTACATGCCTGAATGTTATGGAAAGAATCGAATAATTTGCTTTCTTCATGTAATTATTTTCTGTCTTAAATTGCTGGATGAAGTTCTCTCTGTGTTCATGTTTTTATTCTGCTGATTTAGTGGCAAATTCCACCTCTCCTTGCAAGAGAGCAGCCTAAAATGTTGATGAAGATGATGTGAAAGAATCATGGGAGGATGAAGATGAACCAGCTCCGGTATGATTGATAATCTAATCTTGATCTTGCATTGTTTTATACTTTATCTATAACTTCCGAATTTTCAACCTAAAATTTTGAATGTTATTATAGGTCTGGGAACAACACACACAGCTAGTTATGGAAAATGGTATGATAGGGATAGGCTTCTTTGATCTGGCATGTTTAATCTGCCTTGAATGTTCATCTTATTTTATTTTTTCTCTTGCTGTGACCGGGGAAAATTGCTATAAGAACTTTATTAATGAGGCGTCAAACTACTATCTTATAAAAGTTTTCCTTCCAAGTAAAGGTATGTGGGTAGCTTTAATCAGAAAAGAAATGCTCGCAATTTATGATTTGAAAGGAGCTTTTATGCAATCTGGAAAACATGTGCATATCTCTTGAAGCTTTCTATTTTGTTCAAGCGGAGTGGGAGCTTGGGAAGGGGTGGAAGGAAGATTACAGAGATGTGGTAAAGGAAGAGAAACTAGATCCACTAGCTGAGAAACTTCGCCAGCAAAGGTACTCAATATGCAGCTTTTTCTCTGCTAATAGTTTGAAGCATGAACAATTCATAAGAATCCTATACATCGCACCTATACTATGTGTCCGTGATTTGCTGTTTCATAATGGCTACATATGAAGGGAAAAAATGTAGAGAAACTGGAATAGATGGAAGAGGAATTGAAGTTGAGGATTTGCTAGGAAACATATTATCCTGTTTCTCCTTTTCATGCTTCTTTCCTTCTTTTTGGGAAATTAAAATACCTGTTCTGGAAACAGCCTAACAAGATTTTTATGGAAAGGTTATTAATATTTCTTGTAGGAAATGATTTCTAAATTAATCATAACTTTACTTATAAATGTCAATCAAAACATAAATGAAGCTTCTGGATGTGGGAATAAAAGTTTAAAACTCCATTGTCATGCTACTCCATGAATGAACTACCTAGCTCCTTCTGAGGGAAACATGTTAGATCTTCTGCTGCAAATTAGGGACTTCAAACTGTATATGTTTATGATTTTGCAATGGGGAAACAATATAGTAAGCTTTTATGGTGATAGAGTATATTCAATTGTTCATGGTTCTCTGAGCATTTTTTAACTTTAATGTGGGGAATGTCAGCACTAAGCTATTGATGCTGTTTCTTTTCTATACGATTTTCACCTTCCTTGAGTTGCCTCTTTTAATTATTCTGTACTAAGGTTTGGCTGCCTTTGGCTTTTTGCTGCTTTACAAATATATGGAAAAAAGATTTTTCTCGGCGCGTAACCATTTAGATAATGATTTTTTATTTATTTTAGTATGATTTCTTAATAAAACCTGTTTCAGATTTGTTTAAATTTATAGGTTTTTGTTTGTTTTTTCCTTTAAGCAATGTTTTCTTTAAGATTCACTGACTTATAGGCTGGTAGAAGAAGCTGATTTCAGATCCACTACAGAACTGTTTGCTAAGAAAGGTGATTAGAAGTCACTCGATAGTTTCATACCAAAATCTGAAAGTGACTTCTTGGAATATGCAGAATTTATTTCTCATAAGCTTCGCTCATTTGAGGTGTGTTGATAATAAGAGGTTGGTGTATTTTTGACCTGGTCAAAAATATACATTCTCTAATGCAGGAAAGTTACCATTATATCGGTTTACTTCAGGCAATAATGAAACTGTCCATGACTGCCATGAAAGCTGCAGATGCAAAAGAAGTTTTGAAAACATAAAAGCTGAGAAAGAAGCCAACGCTGGCAAACAGAAGCAAGGTACATGATTCCGCTTACTTTTCATACCAAGCATCAGTAAGATTCTGAGACATTTTGAAACTGTATGTTTCTTTTGAGTCATGGATTTTGAAAACCTAGTTAAATGGAATCATTGGTTTAGAAAAGGAAAATTTTCAGTACTCTGGTTGTAAATGCATGCACCTTCTGCTAAGATTTCATTACTCTTTCTGAGGAAACCCATATGCAACCACCAGATACTGAATTCTCACTGGTTGAACTGAAGATTTGACCATTTAGAATGTTGATGAATATAATACCTTGCTTTTTATTCATTCCTTGCAGCTCGGAAGAGAAAACAGCTTCATGTTAATAAGCCCGAAGATGATTTGGTGGTTAATCCGTATGATGCTCTTGATGGCTATGATTTTATGTAATCTGTTTCGATAATAGGCATTACATTTTTGGGCTCTGCGTGTTTCATTTACACCATGATTGATGATTGAGTTAGTGTTGTAAACAATGATGTTAGAAGAAAACTTTGCATTTTTGCCTTTGTTTTCATCTGTTCAGTGAAAACCCTCGAAAGACAAGGACTGAATGTCTTTATATTCATTTGTGTGGAGGTAAAAGTTGAAATAAATAAAGACATTGCATGGTTCTCACATTCTTGATGGAATCCTACTTACCATCTTTAGTGTGGATTTGAGTTGAAACTTGTGAGTGAGAAATTTTTGGCTATTGGTTTTTCTTTTATCTATATATTTTTAAAAATATTTTTTAGTAAATAAATAATGAATGGACAATTGTGACTTTCCATCTAAAAATATTTTTAGTAAATAAATAATGAATGGACAATTGTGGCTTTCCATCTAAAAATATTTTTAGTAAATAAATAATGAATGGACAATTGTGGCTTTCCATCTAAAAATATTTTTTAGTAAAAAATATTGAATGGACAAGTACTGAAAACACGCACACTTCCAACATCCAACAAGGTATACTGAAGTAAAAATTGACCTGAGTACGACACCAGCAACCTCAGTAATCCTCTGTTAACATAAATATAGACATTTGATAAAACAATAGAAATTGGAATAGTTGGTCTCGGTATATATTCAAACTACCTCCAATATATACCGAGCGGCCCAACTTGAAGGATAGGGATATCGATTGAAGGTACAGCTTGAAATTCCCACTACAAGAAAATGAAAATGGTTTAATGTTGCAAAACAGAACAAGATCAGAGTAGCAGGATCAAAATGGTTGAATGAAAATGCTAGTTCTTTTATTAGGCCTCGGCTGGAATCATTTCTCCAATGATACAACTAGTGTTGATGCCTGCATAGAGGCATGCCTTGTAATGCATACCTGTATACAGGCTACTCATACTCATTGGATTGCTTTGTCGTCAATTGTAATATGAGGGATTGAAAATTAACAAAAAGAAATAACATTACAAGATGAAAGCGCGTGGGGGAAGAAAATTACAATGAAATATTTCTTCCCATACATGCAATGCCAGAGAGTCCAATTGGTTGTGATAAGTCACGGTAAGAAGAATCATCGTGTAATTGACAACCTTCATCAATATCCCCAAGCATCACCAGATCCTTGGATTACTTCATCGTTTAACACAATCTTAGGGATGTGAGATATCTTAGGCCAGTCCTCTCCTTCCTCTTTCTTGCACCTCGTCGTCAATTCTGGACAATCGTTGATTCTCAATCTTCTGAGGTTACTGAGCCTTTGTAACCCATCTGGCAATGACACCAAATTAGGGCAACAGCTAATGATTAAGGATGAGAGGGACGTGAGATAACCAATCTGATTTGGCAAAGAAGTTAGTCCGTGGGCATCACATATGCTTAGAAATCGGAGAGAAGTGAGATGTTGGATACTCTCTGGCAATGAATTCAGCTTTCGACATCCAGTGAGGATCAACTCTTCAAGTGCCGTCAGATGTCGCACTCCCTCCTCAGATAAAGATGCAAGATTATTATCACCACTAATGCATAAGCGACGAAGAGAAGATAAGCCACAGAGCCCATTCATTGGCAGAGAAGTAAATCTTTTACAATAACGTATCTCCAAAACCTCCAGAGAAGTGAGGTTCCGAAGACCTTCCTCTGGCAAGCTTTCAAGTTCATCACAGCTTTCTATCTTCAAGCTTTTAAGAGAAGAAAGGTTATCAAATACCTTAGGTGACAAAGACTGCAGATCTCTCATAAATTCAATAGAGAGGGAGGTGATAAAAGTGAAATTACTCACTGACGTCAGTAAAGAAACATCTGCTCTCCTGATGCGTAATTTTTTGACGGAGGGTATAATTGGTATTTCGGTCAACAAAGGGCAGCCAATTACAGATAATTCTTGAAGGAGAGGAAAATGACACGCATCCCATTTCTCTAATCTCTCCATCTCATGAATAGACAGCTTCTCCAAGGATGGGAATGGATTTTGGCCATCTCCACACACATTGCTGTCAAGACACTTCACACCATCCATTCCATCTAATTGAAGACTCTTGAGGAACTGCAGCTTCCCAAACGGTGGAAGTTGTTCACAGTGATGACAATCTCTTAGCTCTATCTCCACTAGATTTGGTAGCATCAAGTTCATCATCCAATTGGGAAATTTTGAACCACCATATCCAATTAACCTCAACTCCTTCAAATTTGAATGAGGTTGAAGCGCACCAAGTACCCCCTCCGCCTCATTCTTTGGTGGTGAATGCTTGCATTGACTCCGGTCCTGTCCATTCCCTTCCCAAGATAAAGTCAGTGATACAAGAGCTGTCTTCGACTTCAAATTGGCACTTCTGGCTTCTGTTAAGCTCTTAACATTCACAAGATCCGTGATTTTCAATCCACCAGTGAGATTATTCAGCCCTTTCAACTCCCCTATGTGACGACCCTCCTCCTTTCCCACAATGAACAGGCTAAGTTTTCGCAGGCAAATCAATTGCCCCATTCCAGGAGGCATAAATCGAAGTGAATTGCAACCCGTGATGTCAAGATAGATGAGGCTTTGCATCTGCTTCATACCTTGGGGTAATTGGATGAGACTCCTGCAATATCTCAGATCTAGTGTCTGGAGGTTTTGGAGAGAGGTTATACCTTCAGGTAATTTTTGGATGGAGGTATTAGACACATCTAGATACCTTAGATATTTCAAATCACAAATTGATTTTGGCACTATATTAATTGTCCATTTACCTATAGACAAGGCTCTTAGATGCTTTTGTTGAGTGAAACAGAGAAGAAGAGCAACATCACTCGCATGGCTTCGGTACTCATTCCTAGAAAGCAAAACTGATCGCAGTGATCGAGATTTGATATCCTTGTCTTCTGGAGCATGGGATAATTTCCCGTAAGCACCCACATGACGAACTGTTTCAGAAATTTGGAAATCTGTATTGCCCCCAATCAGAAAACATTCTCTACTCATAATGGACTGTGCAAGATCATGCATAAGATCGTGCATTTTACATGTTATGTTGCCAAACCCATCATCCTCGACCTCTTGCAGAAATGACCTTCCCACCAGTTCATTGAATATCTCAATACCCTCGTCGTGCAAATCCATTTCTCTGCGGCAAATAAAGCCATTTGCCATCCACAAAGCAACCAGCTCTTCCCTCCTCATCACGTGATCTTTTGGAAATATAGAGCAAAATGCAAAGCATTGCTTTGAATGTGGTGACAGATTAGTGTAACTCAACCTCAAAGCAGGTAAAATCATGCTTGCTCCATCTCTTAGATCCCAAATCTGACTTTCCTTGACAGCTCTCCACTGATCTTTATCATCTTTTGGCCGCATTAGGTTCCCGAGTGCCTTTATGGCTAAAGGAACACCACCACACTTCTTCACTATTGATGCTCCAATGGCTTCCAGTTGTACCCGCTCTTCTTTCCTTCTCATCCCCAATGCAAGTCGTTGAAACAGATCCCAAGAATCTTCTTCAGACAATCTTTCCATGTGATGGACAAAAGCTGTTGCCATTCTACGAGCAACTATCACCTCACGGGTAGTTACTATTACAGCACTACCCTTAGCTCCAGACCTTAATACCTCTTTCAATTTATCCCACCTATCAGTATTATCTTCCCACACATCATCCAGTACAAGCAAAAACTTCTTTCCAGCTAAACTTTGTTGGAGGCATTGCTGCAAGGGATCCAATTCTTGAAACTTTTTACAGTCACACCCAATGGACTCTATGATGGCTCTTGTTAATCTTTTGATGTCGAAATCAGTAGATACACACACCCAGATCCTCAAATCGAATTGTTGTTTAACCCTTTCTTCATTGTAGACCAATTGAGCAAGTGTTGTTTTCCCGAGTCCCCCTATTCCGCATATAGCATAAATAGGGATCTTGCCGGGATCAGAGAGCAGGATGTTGACTAGTTTTTCCTTTTCGTTAACTCTTCCGAGAATTTCTGATTCATTCACGATTGAGCTGGTAAGCCTCCAATCGTAGGTATGATCAGCTGCTATGTCCCCGACTCTTGATGCCAAATCGAACTTGTTTTTGTCATTAGCTATGGCATCCAATTTTTCTCTCATATTTTTCAATTCATGCGCCATTCTGGATCGAAAAACAAGTGGATTATGAGTGATAGAAAAGAAGGATCTTAACCGATTTTTGAGACCTCTTCGCTGTTGTTGCCACTGAGCTTCAATGGCAAACTCATCTAGCAAATCATCAACATCATAAGCTGCATCCTTGAGGCGTCTGAGCCACACCTCTACAGCCTTCTCCTTCCACTGCTTCACCTCTGCATCCTGGAGCACAGCTTGAATGGTTGTGAACGTGTGCCCGAGATGTTCAAGGTCAGTCTCTAGGCTTTTGGCAAGCCCAAGCTCTTGAAGAATTGAGGAGCTCGAGTTCCCCACGAGTGTACTCGCGAGAGCAGAAACAATTGCATCAGCCATAGCTTGTTTAGTAATGGATGTTGAGGAATAGAAAAGGTGAAAGGAAAACAAAAAGCAGGGGATGTGAGCAAGAAATGAAAAGTAAATATTCAGAAGACAGAGAGCAGTATGAGAGGAGAAATGGAGGTTGCAGTGTGAGCTAGTTCTCGATCAATATTTACTACTGTGGAGTTGAATCATGGAAGGAGAGTTGGGTCTTAGGCATTGAAAAGGAGGTTGTTGGAGAGGGAGTAAAAGAGAGAGATTGTCGGTTAGGTGTGGTGAGGAGAGATGGTTTTGCCCTCACTAGAAGACATGGAGAAGGTGAAAAGTGTATTGGCCGACCGCATGGATTCCATACGGTGCGCAGGCTTGACTAGCAGTAAACGAGTAACTCTCTCTCATCTTTTATCTTCTAGCAAGGTACTCTTCCTTAGCTCCATCTAATATCCTTTTAGTAAGTAGCATGTGGAGCTAGAGATAAATTTGGGAGATGAAGATTTTATTGACACTAGGTGCGTTGGTAAATACATACATACATACATACATACATATATATACACGTATGGCTCCCCTCTCATTCATGATGATTATGAAACAAGACTCAAGGAACTAAATAAAAGAACTAAAAAGAAAAGAAAAAACGACAACCATGGTATATAGAAAAAAGTTTATGCATGATCAGCAATGTTCTTTCCCTTGCCAGTCTGGTCAACCTAATGTGAACTCCAAGCTGGGGTTCTTGCGATCCATATTAGAAGATCCCAAGTAGCTTATCAGCTGAGTCGAGTTGCATTCCTGCAGTATTGATTAAGGCATGTTCATGTCATCTCAAATGTGTGAATAAAACTCTTAATTATCCCTTCTGCTAGATTATTTCTTGCAATTTTGATCTACTCAGATTTTTTTTTTAAATTTAAACTTTGGATGGTAACTCCATTTGCTGTCCAGATCTTTGTTGTGGCTGGAATGTTCCTTGTCTGTGCCCATCCATGTCGTTGGAGTTTGCCCTTCTAAGGAAAGAAACACCCAATTAAAAATAAATTAATCTATATGCTATTTAGTGGAAGCAGGTACTTATAAAAAAAATTAAATTTTTTTTATATTTTTTTATTTTAAATTAAAAAAAATTGTTTTTTTAAATCATCATATAAAAAATAATTTTTTAAAAATAAAAAAAATAAAATTTTTATAAATTTCTAAATAAAAAAACATTCTTAAAAACCATCACCACCACAATTTAAAAAAAAAAACAGGTACTAAAAGTCAAGACGGGAACTGATCATCTTTTTGGTGTTATATGCAATGTGTCCTCGTGAAGGGAATAAGAACCAGCTGACTTTAACAACAACATGATAATATATAAAGTGTTGTTCTAAAAAGAAAAAGAAAAGGTGTACGTATATAGCTGTGGGAATTGCTATATACGTATATAGTCGCTTTTATTTTAATTTTAATTGGACGGTAAAAATCAAAATAATATTAATCAAAAATAAATTAAAAAAACATTGAATAGTTTTGGAAGAAAGTAAGAAAAAATTATTGATGAGTAAAATGAGGAGGTGAAGAAGAAGTAATAGTAATGTGATCATGTACTACTTGGTTTGCGTCAAAAATCGAGCTAGTTGAAATTAAATCTTGGTATCTTAGACAAAAACAAAGAGATGGTATACGCATGGTACACACATATATCCCACGGGTATCCTCCATGTGTGCATCGTCCGGTCGATGTATGCATACAGATGTGTGCATGAGGGTATACAGATGTATGCATACAGATGTGTGCATGAGGGTATACAGTTGTATGCATACGGTACTCCACACGGTTGCCCAAAATCAATGATTGCAATATTTATTCCAATGGTTGATAAGATGCCATTTTCACACTATGAAAGCTCAATCACTCTTTAAAACACCAGCTCCCACACGCCCCTCCACTGTTAATCGTGCAATGTTTACAAGACAGAGAGCATGGGCTCCACACGCCCCTCCACTGTTAATCGTGCAATAATACAATGTAAAGTAATTATTGAGATGACAGAGAGCAGTACGATATGAGAAAATGGACAGTAAATATTGACAAGACAGAGAGTATGGGCTCCGCACGGTGCTGCATGTGTTTTTTTTTCATGTTTGGCTTTGATGGGGTCACCATAATTTAATAGCTAAGGTCATATATAGATAAGAAAAATTAACTCAGGTCAATTTTGGTTTTTTTCTAAAGGCTAATTTTTTAATTAAAAAATATCAAAGGGTGAAGTCAAAAAATTCAACCTTAAATAAAAGATCAAAAACAAATTTCAAGCTAACTTGAGAATACCAGTTAAATATACTATTTAAATCATAAGACAAATATAATCTCATAAAAAAATTCACGAAGTTCAACATTTGACATTCAAATATAGGGACTATGATAATATCTTCGGTAAATTGACATTAAGAAATTGTTTTAATTACAAAAAAAATTGTAATCAACCTGGGTTGATCTTTGAAATCCATGATTCGGTCATAAGACCGAGACTAATCCCATAGAAAGCAAACTTAAAAATATTATAAAGCAAAATTCTTAATCGATAGAATGCAGAAAGATGAAATTGAAAAATATTAAAAAGAATAAAAAAAATAGCAATTAAAAGAATGACAATTGGATTTTACATAAAAATAAAATGAAAACAAATATAAAGGGATGAAACTAAAAAAAATAAAAATAAAGAAATAAATTACAATTAATAGAATGGAGATAAAAATTACTATATATATAATACCTGTGGCCTTTCCACTGGGCACACAACACAGTGCACTGTGGATTGCAACATTTATTTTTTTTGCTTTTTTTTTCTTTTTTTTCCTCCGTTTTTGCTTCTTTTTTTTTGCCTTTTTTGTATTTTTTACTTATTATTTTTTTTCATTTTTTCATTTTTTTTCTTGCTTTTTTTACTTTTTTTTCGTTTCTGCTTTTTTTTTGCTTGGTTTTTCCTCTTTTTTCCCTTTATTCGTTTTTTTTTTGTTTTCTGCTTCTTTATTTGTTCTTTAGATTATATGATTTTATTATATATGCAATAATAATAATAATAATTTTAGTTATTGTTTTTTTATAAAAAATCTTTTTTTTTTATTTTTCATGGAAATTTAATTATTTTAATTGTTTTGGAAGTAATGTTGGCAATACTTTTAGCTTTAATAGCAATGATAATGGCAATAACATCAGGATGAATTTTCAATATATGTTTTCATCTTTTTGTTGATAGAAAATGAACAACTTATTTTTTTATTTGATTATTATAGGTATTTTCACAATTTATATTTTATTTTTGTTTGATTTAAATTGAATTATAAAATGAACTAATCTTAAGACAGTGAACTTAATAATTCAGATATCCGAGTTTTCTTGCTTTTTTAATGATGATGATAAATTTATGCTGATTATTTCTTTTGAAACTACTAAACAGATAAATTTATATTGATTTTAAATTCATATATTTTATAGAAAACTTGCACTTGACATGAATTCTACATAGATTTATTATTTTAGTTAAATTTATATTATAATAAAAAATACACACAATTAATATTTTTTACATTGAAAAAAATTGTGTACGCCACCATGGGACATTGTCTAGTTTGATATAAAACTTGAATGAAATCCAAGGGAAAAGGTTGAAAATAAATAAATCAAGAAAGGATTAAAAACAAACTAAATAGCAATATAATGAATGTAGATCAAACATAATTCAAAAACACAAATGACATATGACCTCTCAATTTTTGCAGGCAAGCGTGATTCATGAGAGGAGGAGAGAGAGAAAAGTGTATCATAGCCCAATTATCGTGAATCTTCCAACACGTGTTGGGCCATATGAAAAATGGGTGTTTTTGTTTGTCTGTATGGTGACTTCGTATATGGCATTTGAATACTGCTGACACTTCCCACGTGGTGGCGCATGTAGTGTACGCATAAGCTTATTTGTCATGTCTGTTTAGCTTAGCCCCCCATGTTTTTTTAGATACTGAATTCTCAATAGATGTACTGACGGTTTGGCCATTGGTGTTGCCGATGGAACCTCATCTTGCGGGGCCCATCAAGGAAACTTGCAGAGACTCCACTCAAATCAAAACAGAGCATTCTTAAATGTGTTTCTTCCCTTATCTTTTTTGGAGATTCTTAAGATATTGTGAACTGCCATAGAATATATTTTCTTCCCTTATCTTTTTTGATCGTGCATATATAGACCAATCTATTATAGGATCCAAATTTCACAGTCAATCAAACAGCCAGCTCCTATAAATATGAAATAGCTTTCCATGTCAAAGAGGTTTGCAACCAGATTAATAGATGATCCCGATTATATTTATCAGATATTATTTGAAATATATTCAACCTTCTAATCGTGTCTTCATTTCTTTATTTTTTCAGTCTCCAATTGCACGCATAGACCTCTTGTTAATACACACACAAATTATTAAATTCTTTATTAAACAACTTTTTATTATTCAAACGAGCTTTTGCCGCAAGGACTATTTTTTCATTTTTTTATTTTGTATTTAAGTTTCAATTTTTGATTTTTGATTTCGTTTCAATCCTTTGATTTTTATTCTTCTGTGATAGTTTTAATTTTTTTGCTTATATCTACACGCTTCTGTTCTTAGTGTAGATTTATATATATAAAAAGAATAATCAGAAAAACAAAGGGAAAAAAACTATATCGAAAAGCACTATAGTAAAACATAATGTAATGTGTGATAAGCTATAATGTTGTCCCAAAACTATTTGCATTATAATAAAAAATCAAAATAATATAAAAAAGATGAAGAAAGAAAACAATCTGAACTCATTACTATTATTGTGTGAATAATGGAAAAAATAAAATTATATCAAAGAATAAAAAAGCCTCAAAATCTAAAAAGAGCAAAAATAAAATATAATAAATGATAAAAATAGATTAATATTATTAGTTAAAAAATAACTTTAGTTTTTATTAAATATTATTGTAACTACTATTGTCAAAACAATTAAGATTATAAAATTACTTCAACAATAAAAAACCAATATTTAAAAAAATCTAAAATTATATCTATTATTGTTTTAATAATGGAAAATATAAGTTGTATATAATTTCTACTCCAATGGTAGATAAGATGGCATTTTCACACTCTCAAGTCTCAATCGCTCTTTAAAACACCAGCTCCCACACACCCCTCCACTGTTAATCGTGCAATAATGCAATGTAAAGTAACTATTGAGAAGACAGAGAGCAGTACGAGATGAGAAAATGGAGAGTAAATGTTGACAAGACAGAGAGCATGGGCTCCACACGCCACTCCACTGTTAATCGTGCAATAATACAATGTAAAGTAATTATTGAGAAGACAGAGAGCAGTACGAGATGAGAAAATGGAGAGTAGATGTTGACAAGACAGACAGCATGGGTATTTCTCTCTCATCAATCATGAAGATGGACTTTAAAGTAATTTTCTGGAGTTAGTTGTGCTTTTATAATAAATAATTTTCTTTGGAATATACAAAAGTGAAAAGAAATCTAGAAGCAGGGCATGAGTAATTCTCTCTCACCAATCATGAAAATGGACTTGTAAGTCGTTTTTAATAATTGTTTAGAGCGTAGCAGATTTTGTTTTTACAGTATTTTTATTTAAAAATAAATTAAATAATATATATTTTTAAAATTAGTATATCAAATTAATTTTTATATATATATATATATATATAATTGTATAGAAAAATCAAAATTCAATACGTTTTTCACACTTCGAAATACGCTTTGCTTTTCTGTTTTTCAGGTGGAAAAAAACACCCTAGGTCAGGGAAGATGATGGTATTATCGATCTGGGTTCATAACCTTGCGACCTGCAGCTCACCATCCATCTTCTTTCAACCACTGCGTCAAACAATGCCTTTAAATTGCCCAATTATTTTTATTTTATTTTGGGACCCACTTGAAATAACATATAGTTATGATAATGATTTGTAAAACAAAACATGTTTTATCAATGATTCAATTTGTATTTATCATTTAAGCCATATGTTTTTTGAGATGGATTTATCTTTTATTTATTTAAATAATAAAAAGTTTAGCAAATATAATGGGGAATATCTTATCTTTTCTTGGTTATTGTTAACAGTATTTTTTATTTAAATAAATGGTTATTGGTTTATGTAAATAATTATTGATTTATTTAGTTAGGTGATTTCGTTGACTTTTCAATCGACACTTTTAACTTTTTCATGGAAAATAACACATTGAAGTTGCTGCATGCATGATATTTTAAAAACAAAATTATAACCGGCATGCCAGATTCATGTTTTAGTGTTTTTAGTTTTCTCTTTTTATTTCTTTGCACTTTTCTTTGTAATTTTTATTCCTTACACTTGACCTATTTATATCATTCTTTTTTTTTACTCTTTTGTAATTTCTTTTTGTGTTTTTCTTAAGACTATTTCTTTTTGATAACTTATTGTACATAAACTAAGAAAATAGTGTGAAGGGTGAAGTCAAAAAATTCAACCTTAAATAAAAGGACCACAAAAATTTCTAGCTAACTTGAGAATACCCATCAAACATACTACTTAAATCATGAAATTCAATATTTGAAATTCATATATATGCAAGGTAACTTGATATTAAAAAATTGTTTTAATTAAACGAAGACTGAAATCAACTTGGGTTAATCCTTTGAAATCCATGACTCAAGTCATAAAATAGAGACTAATCCCATAGAAAACAAACTTAAAAAAATATGAAGCAAAATTGTTAATCAATAAAATACAATTTGTATTTAACTATGGATCAGTCCCTTTATCTTAACAAGTCGAATTACTTTGAATGACTGGTTTATTATCAAGTTTAAAAATACAACGATTAAACATTTTGTTTAAAAATACAGGGATTAAATTATGAATAATTAATTCTTCAAATATTGGATATTAATGGTTCCACATGACTAGCTCTGCGTCTAACTTCATGAAGTGAAGACTATCAAAATAAGAAGAAAAAAACATAATATGAGTTTTGATCTTATTCAAACCAAACCTTGCAAACTATATCATGCTAATAGGATAATCTAATAATAGAAAAAACAAAAATAAATAAATTATAAGGTCCAATTTTTAATAAAAAATATCAAAGGGTAAAGTGAAAAAATTCAACCTTAACTAAAAGATCAAAAACAAATTTCCAGCTAGCTTGAGAATACCAGTCAAACATACAACTTAAATCATAAAACAAATATAACCTCATAAAAAATGAGAAAAAATTCACGAAGTTCAACATTTGAAATTCAAATATAGAGACTAGGATAATATGCTCGGTAACTTGACATTAAAAGATTGTTTTAATTAAAAAAGACTATAATCAACATGAGTTAATCTTTGAAATCCATAACGTAGGTTATTCGATCGAGACTAACTCCATAGAAAGAAAACTTAAAAATATTATAAAGCAAACTTCTTAATCAATAGAATACAGAAAGATGAAATTGAAAAATATTAAAAAAGAATAATAAAAAAAATAGCAATTAAAAGAATGACAATTGGATTTTACATAAAAATAAAATGAAAACAAATATAAAGGGATGAAACTAAAAAAAATAAAAATAAAGAAATAAATTACAATTAATAGAATGGAGATAAAAATTTGATATCAAACTTGAATGAAATCCAAGGAAAAAGTTGAAAATAAATAAATCAAGAAAGGATTACATTATATTCTATTATATGTTCCCTAAATTAGCTTCCCTACCACTGTATACATAACACAATTTTTATCAATGAAGTGTGGGAAAATCATTCATTGAAATCGCAGCCTTGTTTAATCCTTATAACCAGAGGCGGTTCCTGTGTACCCTGTTTCTTTTAAGTTTTAACAACTCCTATATGCGTGGAGCATGGTTGCTGGGAAAGTTGGGTTTATGTAGTGGGAGCAAGGAAACCAGAGTGACACAACTGTTATTAATATGGAGATTCTTAAGATAATGTGACTGTCATAGAATATATTTTCTTCCCTTATCTTTTTGATCGTGCATATATAGACCAATCTATTATAGGATCCAAATTTCACAGTCAATCAAACAGCCAGCTCCTATAAATATGAAATAGCTTTCCATGTCAAAGAGGTTTGCAACCAGATTAATAGATGATCCCGATTATATTTATCAGATATTATTTGAAATATATTCAACCTTCTAATCGTGTCTTCATTTCTTTATTTTTTCAGACCTCTTGTTAACACACACACACACTATTAAAATTCTCTATTAAGCAACTTGTTATTATTCAAACGAGCCATATACCCGCCTCTGCCATGGGGACTATTTTTTTTCATTTTTTATTTTGTATTTAAGTTTCAATTTTTTATTTTTTTGGTTTAATTTCAATCCTTTGATTTTTTTATTCTTCTGTGATAGTTTTAATTTTTTTTTTATATCTACACTCTTCTGTTCTTAGTGTAGATTTATATATATAAAAAAGAATAATCAGGAAAACAAAGGAAAAAAGAACTGTATCGAAAAGCACTATAGCGTGTAATGTATGATGAGCTATAATGTTGTCCCAAAACTGTTTGCATGTAAATATATATATATACAAAAAAGAAAAGATGAAGAAAGAAAACAATCTGAACTCATTACTATTATTGTGTGAATAATGGAAAAAAACAAAATTATATCAAAGAATAAAAAAGCCTCAAAATCTAAAAAAAGACCGAAAAATAAAATATAAAAAATGATAAAAATAGATTAATATTATTAGTTAAAAAATAACTTTAGTTTTCATTAAATATTATTGTAACTACTATTGCCAAAACAATTAAGATTATAAAATTACTTCAAGAATAAAAAACCAATATTTAAAAAATGAAAGAAGAAAAAAAATTAAAATTATTATTATTATTATTATTGTGTAAATAATAGAAAATATAAGTTGTATATAATTTCTACTCCAATGGTTGATAAGATGGCATTTTCACACTCTCAATCGCTCTTTAAAACACCTGCTCCAATACAGCCCTCCACTGTTTAATCGTGCAATAATACAATGTAAAGTAATTATTGAGAAGACAGAGAGCAGTGCGAGATGAGAAAATGGAGAGTAGATGTTGACAACACAGAGAGCATGGGCTCCACACGGTTGACCACCTATATTAAACGTGTATTTCACTCTCATCAATCATGAAGATGGACTTTAAAGTAATTTTCTGGAGTTGTCTGTGCTTTTATAATAAAGAATTTTCTTTGGAATATAAAAAAGTGAAAAGAAAACTAAAAGCAGGGCATGAGTAATTCTCTCTCACCAATCATGAAAATGGACTTTTAAGTCATTTTTTAATAATTGTTTAGAGCGTAGCAGATTTTGTTTTTACAGTATTTTTATTTAAAAATAAATTAAATAATATATTTTTTAAAATTAGTATATCAAATTAATTTATATATATATATATATAATTGTATAGAAAAATCAAAATTCAATACGTTTTTCACACTTAGAAATACGCTTTGCTTTTCTGTTTTTCAGGTGGAAAAAAAAAAACCGGGGGCAGGGAAGATGATGATGGTATTATTGATCTGGGTTCATCACCTTGCGACCTGCAGCTCATCATCCATCTTCTTTCAACCGCTGCGTCAAACAATGCCTTTAAATTGCCCAATTATTTTTATTTTATTTTGGGACCTACTTGAAATATCATATAGTTATGATACTGATTTGTAAGACAAAAACATGTTTTTATCAATGATTCAATTTGTATTTATCATTTAAGCAAAATATTTTTTGAGATGGATTTATCTTTTATTTATTTAAATAATTTTTTTTAGCAAATATAATGGGGGAATATCTTATCTTTTCTTGGTTATTGTTAACAGTATTTTTTATTTAAATAAATGGTTATTGGTTTATGTAAATAATTATTGATTTATTTAGTTAGGTGATTTCGTTGACTTTTCAATCGACACTTTTAACTTTTTCATAGAAAATAGTTGCTGCATACATGATGTTTTAACAAACAAAATTATAACCGGCATGCCACATTCATGTTTTAGTGGTTTTTTAGTTTTTTTTTTTCTGTGCACTTTTCTTTGTAATTTTTTATTCCTTACACTTGACCTATTTATATCATTCTTTTTTCTTACTCTTTTGTAATTTCTTTTTTTGTGTGTTTTTCTTAAAACTATTTTTTTTTTGTGTTTTTCTTAAAACTATTTCTTTTTTATAAATTATTGTACATAAACTAAGAAAAAAGTGTGAAGGGTGAAGTAAAAAAAAAAATCAATCTTAAATAAAAGACCACAAAATTTTTTAGCTAGCTTGAGAATACCTGCCAAACATACGACTTAAATCATGAAATTTAATTTGAAATTCATATATATGCAAGGTAACTTGACATTAAAAGAATTGTTTTAATTAAAAAAAAGACTGAAGTCAACTTGGGTTAATATTTGAAATCCATGACTCAAGTTATAAAATCGAGTCTAATCCCATAGGAAACAAACTTAAAAAAAATATGAAGCAAAATTGTTAAACAATAAAATACAAAGAGATGAAATTAAAAATATAAAAAAAGAATAAAAAATAAATAGCAATATGAAAATTAGATTTTACATAAAAATAAAATGAAAACAAATATTAAGGGGTGAAACTAAAAAAAGATAAAAATAAAGAAATAAATTACAATTAAGAGAATGGGGATAAAATTTGATTTAAGACTTGAATGAAATCCAATGCTAAGGGAAAAAATTGAAAATAAATAAAACAAGAAAGGATTATAAACCATATAAATAGAAATATAATGAATGAAGATCAAACATAATTCAAAAAATAAATGACTAATTATGGTTAGTCTCTTAAAATTGAAACGATTCAGAGTTGAAGAATTTCTTTCTATTCATATCAAACCCTATTTGGAACATCATAAGGACCACAATAATAGAATTTCTTTCTATTGGGATTAGCTCAAAGCAGGATGATAGGCCTTTTTCAACAACAACAAAAAAGAGAAATCAATAGCTCTTTAGCCTTTGGTTATTACGGAAGCAACCGGCCTTGCTTCGTCTAATATAATTTAGCTGGTGATTGCATTCTTCCATCTATATTCACTCGTGGATCGTGGCGAGTGTCGGACAAAAATAGGCTTGATGATCGAGCGTGTTATATTTTTTCTAGGGATGTTTTCGGTTTTTGGCTTTTTTTCAACTTTCCGCTTTTATGCAGTGTATTGACACCTCGACCCTCGAATAGTGCACAGGGACGAGGGGCTCCATCGGTTTTTCACCCCTTTAGTGCATAGTGCACAGACTAAAAAAGCCCTCGAAAACGACAAAACATTGCACAGTAAACGGGGACACGGGCGTCCTTTCCCCCGCGGTTTTTTCATAGATCTGGGTTGGGTCGAGGTGCTATGGTCATTAGGCTTTTTTATTATATTTCGTCTGAGCAGCTGGTGTGTCGTTAGGACGCGACAACGACCCTTATCCCCAACGCGCCCTTTAGGCGGCGCGTGCGGTTCCATACGACGGTCAAAATTTTTCCTCCGCCGGTGAATACGGTGCGCCTCCAGGTGCTCTGTCTGTCGTTGCGGCGCGTTTCAATTATAGATGCTCGTGTAAGTGGCGGCGGACGATTTTTGTCGATTGTCGCTTTTCTCTCTCTGCCGACGCAAAGTCGACTCAGGTCCCTCATGTTTGAGGTAAGTTAATTGCAGATCCCTTAATTTTGATTTCGTTTTGTTATTACTAATTTATTTAAATTAAGGTTTTATTGTGCCTTTCAATTTAAATTGATTATATAATAGTTTTTAATTCAGTTCTTATACTTTTAATTTTGTATTTATTGTTGATTCCTTCAATTTTTCCGTATCGAAGTTATGCTTTCTTTAATTTGGTCCTCCAATTGAAATTAGTAATATATACAAAGTTTGATTTCAGTCCCTCTTCTTCTAATTTTTTATAGGATGACAACATTTGATCATTATTTATTTTTGGTCCTCCAAATATTTTTTTCTTCAATTTTATCCTTCAATTAGAATTAATTTTATATATGTCATTTTTCATTTTAATCCTTATTCTTTTAATTTTTTATTTGATATTAATTCATATTTTCTTTTTTTAATCTTTATTTTTTATTGGTATTTATGCATCTATGCTTTTAGTTTTTGTCCTCAGTGTAACTTTTGTCCATGTATATATAAGTGTATTTAACACAATAATAATAATAATAATAATAATAATATTTTTTTTTTCTCTCTTGCTATTTTGTTATTTTTTTCTCCAAATAATTTTATAATTTTTTGCCAGCAATAACAATGATTTTTTATCTTTTTGTTAAAGTTTCTAGCATGTTTTTTAATCTTTCATTTATTTTTGTTTCCTTCATTATTAACATAATAATAATAATAATAATAATAGTAATAGTAGTAGTAGTAGTAGTAGTAGTAGTAGTAATACTAGTAATAATAATAGTAATAGTAATAATAAGTTAATTATTTTTCTTCCTTACTCTTTTGTTAATGTTTTTGTTAAAGTTTCTAGGATATTTTTAGTCTTTCATTTTTTTCCATTAATTACAAACATAATAATAATAATAATAATAATAATAATAATAATAATAATAATAATAATAATAATAATAATAATAATAATTTAATTATTTGCACAATAGTGATTTTGTGATTAATGTTTTTTTCCTAATTAAAATATTTTGCTCTGGTTTTTAAAATGTTAATTCACGCTCTTTTGTGATCTTTCATGACGTAATATCTACATTTTAAAAGATGTAATACATACTTGCGCAATAAAATGTACTTAATTTTTTTTACATTTTATCTCATAATCTATAACTTTTATTAAATTATATCATATAAATTTATCGTTGTTGATTTAATCATGTTAAATTATATACATAAAAATATCACCGCAACGCGCGGGTTCATAACCTTGCGACACTGCAGCTCATCATCCATCTTCTTTAAAGAAGCTACTCATTATATTTTAAAATATTAACATATTAAAAGCGGTAAAAAGACATAATAAAGAATTAATTTGAAGCAAAATATTTTTCTTTAAAATTTGACAAAATGATGATTTTCAACCACTCGTGTCAAACAATGCCTTTAAATTGCCCAATTATTTTTATTTTATTTTGGGACCTACTTGAAATAACATATAGTTATGATACTGATTTGTAAGACAAAAACATGTTTTTATCTATGATTCAATTTGTATTTATCATTTAAGCAAAATATTTTTTGAGATGGATTTATCTTTTATTTATTTAAATAAAAAAGCTTAGCAAATATAATGGGGAATATCTTATCTTTTCTTGGTTATTGTTAACAGTATTTTTATTTAAATAAATGGTTATTGGTTTATGTAAATAATTATTGATTTATTTAGTTAGGTGATTTCGTTAACTTTTCAATCGACACTTTTAACTTTTTCACGAAAAATAACACATCTGCATACATGATATTTTAAAAATTATAACTGGCATGCCGATTCATGTTTTAGTGTTTTTAGTCTTCTCTTTTTATTTCTTTGCACTTTTTTTGTAATTTTTATTCCTTACACTTGAACTATTTATCTCTTTTTTTTTTACTCTTTTGTAATTTCTTTTTGTGTTTTTCTTAAAACTATTTTTTTATAACTTATTGTACATAAACTAAGAAAAAGTGTGAAGGGTGAAGTCAAAAAATTCAATCTTAAATAAAAGACTACAAAAATTTCTAGCTAAATTGAGAATATTCATCAAACATAGGACTTGAATCATGAGACAAATATAACCTCATAAAAAAGAAAGAAAGAAATAATCATGAAATTCAATATTTGAAATTCATATATATGCAAGGTAACTTGACATTAAAGGAAATGTTGTAATTAAAAAAGATTGAAGTCAACTTGAGTTAATATTTGAAATCCATGACTCAAGTCATAAAATCGAGACCAATCCCATAGAAAAAACTTTAAAAAAATGAAGCAAAATTGTTAATCAATAAAATACAAAGAGATGAAATTGAAAAAGAATAAAAATAAATAAAAAGAAATAGCAATCAAAACAACGAAAATTAGATTTTAAATAAAAATAAAATGAAAACAAATAATAAGGGGTGAAACTAAAAAAAGATAAAAATAAAGAAATAAATTACAATTAAGAGAATGGGGATAAAATTTGATTTAAGACTTGAATGAAATCCAATGCTAAGGGAAAAAATTGAAAATAAATAAAACAAGAAAGGATTATAAACCATATAAATAGAAATATAATGAATGAAGATCAAACATAATTCAAAAAATAAATGACTAATTATGGTTAGTCTCTTAAAATTGAAACGATTCAGAGTTGAAGAATTTCTTTCTATTCATATCAAACCCTATTTGGAACATCATAAGGACCACAATAATAGATTGGTTTCTAATTTTGTTTAGTTCTTCTATCCGTTTGAATTTGATTGGTGTAGTGTGGTTTCCAGGTTTGAAAGATACTGTGATAACTTCTAGTTGCTGGATCCAAATTAATGTGTGGGGGTTGGTTTGAGTTTGTCAGAAGATATCAGTGTACATTTGTTCTTGTTAGAATATTCAACTGTGTATAACGTTTCCAGTTGGGCTATCGTTAGGACTGCTGGTCCAGAATTAAGTTTCTGTTTTGTAAGAACAAGCCATTGCATAATTTGGATTTTGTGAGGCCTTCAAGTGACTTATATACATACTTCTTGAATGTAGTTTGTTAATATAAATTCAGATGAGATGATGTTTTCTAATTATAAATTGAGGGTAATGTTTCAGAAATATTTCACGAGGATGTGTAACTTAAGAAAATAGCAGAGATAGCAGTTTCCGTTCTACATGCCTGAATGTTATGGAAAGAATCGAATAATTTGCTCTTTCTTCATGTAATTATTTTCTGTCTTAAATTGCTGGATGAAGTTCTCTCTGTGTTCATGTTTTTTATTCTGCTGATTTAGTGGCAAATTCCACCTCTCCTTGCAAGAGAGCAGCCTAAAATGTTGATGAAGATGATGTGAAAGAATCATGGGAGGATGAAGATGAACCAGCTCCGGTATGATTGATAATCTAATCTTGATCTTGCATTATTTTATACTTTATCTATAACTTCCGAATTTTCAACCTAAAATTTTGAATGTTATTATAGGTCTGGGAACAACACACACAGCTAGTTATGGAAAATGGTATGATAGGGATAGGCTTCTTTGACATTTAATGATGTAATGTTGATCTGGCATGTTTAATCTGCCTTGAATGTTCATCTTATTTTATTTTTTCTCTTGCTGTGACCGGGGAAAACTGCTATAAGAACTTAATTAATGATGCATCAAACTACAATCTTATAAAAGTTTTCCTTCCAAGCAAAGGTATGTAGGTGGCTTTTATCAGAAAACAAATGCTCGCAATTATGATTCGGAAGGAGCTTTTATGCAATCTGGAAAAACATGTGCATAACTCTTGGAGCTTTCTATTTTGTTCAAGCGGAGTGAGAGCTTGGGAAGGGAAGATTTTTGTGGGCAAGGGTTCATTAAAAAATTGTATAGAAATGTGATGCTGACATATGGGATGCATATGTATATTATACCTTAGACTACCGAAAAGAAGAGAAACTAGATCCACTAGCTGAGAAACTTCGCCAGAGCAAAGGTGCTCAATATGCATCATTTTCTCTGCTAATATATTGAAGCATGAACAATTCATAAGAATCCTATACATCGCACCTATACTATGTGTCCGTGATTTGCTGTTTCATAATGGCTACATATGAAGGGAAAAAATGTAGAGAAACTGGAATAGATGGAAGAGGAATTGAAGTTGAGGATTTGCTAGGAAACATATTATCCTGTTTCTCCTTTTCATGCTTCTTTCCTTCTTTTTGGGAAATTAAAATACCTGTTCTGGAAACAGCCTAACAAGATTTTTATGGAAAGGTTATTAATATTTCTTGTAGGAATTGATTTCTTCATTAATCATAACTTTACTTATAAATGTTAATCAAAACATAAATGAAGCTTCTGGATGTGGGAATAAAAGTTCAAAACTCCATTGTCACGCTACTCCATGAGTGAACTACCTAGCTCCTTCTGAGGGAAACACGTTAGATCTGTAGAATTAAAACATGAAAAGTCAACAAAAGTCAACTGTCATGAACTCAAGAACAAACACTGTTCAGATTCAAATCTGGAATTTCCAGAAAATGAAGAACACGGGAAGAACATAAAAACTGGAATTCTATTTTAGTTAGGGGCAGAATCAGCTCCAGGTTACTGCCATCCCTTTTCTTTATTTATTAAGAAAGAAATTACAAGAGGTATAGTTGAATACAACTTCTTCTTGTACATGATTAACTAGAATTCAAAAATTGGACTCAATCCTAATTAGCTAATTGACTCAATCCTAACCAGCTAATTGATCAACATGATCTTTATTTTAAGATAAGATAAAACAACCTAATGCTAAGCTAATTCAATACTCAGCTAATTCAAAAAATTAAAGACATAATCTTCAATCTTCAATCTTCACAGCTGTGGCCTTCACTGTCTGCAGCATGCAACATGCATTTCACCATGCAGCAGCCTTGAGTCCATGCAATTCAACAAGATCTTCTGCTGCAAATTAGGGACTTCAAATTGTATATGTTTATGATTTTGCAATGGGGAAACAATATAGTAAGCTTTTATGGTGATAGAGTATATTCAGTTGTTCATGTTTCTCTGAGCATTTTTACAACTTTAATGTGAGGAATGTCAGTACTAAGCTATTGCTACTGTTTCTTTTCTATACAATTTTCACCTTCCTTGAGTTGCCTCTTTTAATTGGTCTGTACTAAGGGCGCCTATGGTTTTTGCTGCTTTACAAATATATTAAAAAAAAATCTCGGCTCGTAACTGTTTAGATAATGATTTTTTTACTATAGTATGATTTCTTAACAAAACCTGTTTCAACGAATGGTGTCCTTGAGGTTTGCTCTGATTTTGTTGAGTTTGGTAAAATGTTGTTTGGCAGCATGATTTTAATCATGTTGATCTGTATCTCTATGTGCTGAAACTTTTCAGGCAATTTAGTTGCGAAACTTGTGAAATTTTGCAGTACGCATGTTTTGTTTTGACTTGTTTCCATTTATAGGTTTTTGTTTGCCTTTTCCTTTAAGCAATGTTTTCTTAAAGATTCACTGAATTATAGACTTGTAGAAGAAGCTGATCTCAGATCCACTACAGAACTGTTTGCTGAGAAATCACTGGATAGTTTCGTACCAAAATCTGAAAGTGACTTCTTGGAATATGCAGTACTTATTTCTCATCAGCTTCGCTCATTTGAGGTGTGTTGAATTAGCTCTAGTATGTTGATAATAAAAGGTTGGTGTAGTTTTTGACCTACACCAACCTTTTATTATCAACATACTAGAGCTAATTCTCTGGTCAAAAAATATACATTCTCTAATGCAGGAAAGTTACCATTATATCGGTTTACTCAAGGCAATAGTGAGACCGTCCATGACTGGCATGAAAGCTGCAGATGCAAACGAAGTTTCAACTTCTGTGAGTGCAATTGCAAATGAAAAGATAAAGCTGAGAAAGAAGCCAACGCTGGCAAAAAAGAAGCAAGGTACATGATTCCGCTTATGTATCAGTGAGATTCTTAAACATTTTGAAACTTATTGTTTCTTTTGAGTGATGGATTTTGAAAAGCTAGTTAAATGGAATCATTGGTTCAGAAAAGGGAAAATTTTCAGTACTCTGGCTGTACATCCATGCACCTTCTGCTAAGATGTCATTACTCTTTCTGAGGAAACCCATACGCAACCACTGGATACTTAATTCTCACTGGTTGTACTCAAGATTTGCCCATTTAGAATGTTGATGAATATAATACCTTGCTTTTTATTCATTCCTTGCAGTTGGGAAGAGAAAACAGCTTCATGTTGATAAGCCCGAAGATGATTTGGTGGTTAATCCCTATGATACTCTTGATGACTATGATTTTATGAAATCTGTTTCGGTAATAGGCATTCCATTTTTGGGCTCTGCGTGTTTCATTTACACCATGATTGATGATTGAGTTTGTGTTGTAAACAATGTTGTTAGCAGAAAACTTTGCATTTTGCCTTTGTTTTCATCTGTTCAGTTAAAACCCCGAAAGACAAGGACTGAATGTAGATAAACAAGCAGGATATTTGGATTTCCATAAAAGTGATTGAAATTATTGCTTAGTTGCTACAAAAGCTGTAAGAAAACGTAAAGAAACCAACAACACAAGAACAGAACATCTCTAGCCAAATCAGATTTTTCATGGCTACAGATCTCGACATCAAGATCTAAAATGAGCTGATGAAAGGAAAATAAATTCCAGTTAAAGGGTCTGTTCTGATTTTTTTCCATTTATAAAAAAAATGATATGAAAGCAGATTAATCGATTGGCTGATTCTTTTAGGTCTATATAAAGAGGCTTGACGATCCATCTTCAGGAACATTTGAGAGGTGTTCAACAGATACATTCCAGATAAATGGATACATGCTTAGAACAGGATATGATGGCTGGAAACCTGAGAGTGTGAAGACCTACGGTCCATATACCAAGACTGTTCAATTCAACTACAACAAATTCCTTCATAAACCAACAGAGTTTGACGTATATTATTAACACTGCGAGATTTTATAGGTCCTTGGGCTATAAAATCAAGAAAAGAGAAGCACAACCTAACCATCAACATTAGTAAAAGTGCATCCATCAAGAAGAAATTCAAACCTTTATAAACCAACAGAGTTTATTTTAGACAGATAAAGCTCTGTCACAAGATGAGATTGTTGGATCATTAATCCAAGTTTGGGCTTATATGAGAATAATTATGTGTTTGTAGATCTGTCAAATAAGGTAAAACCTAATTAAAATGATTTGCTAAGTATTTTTAGGCAATTGGGTTTTGATGTATCTAATAGTGTGTGGACCTTTAATCTGTAGAGATTACGGGATTATTCCTATTTTAGTGATGGGCTAAAATAGGAATACCTAAGGTGGGAATGCCAAAAGGCATGAATACCAAAAGCACTTGGTTGCTTATATATATGGTCGTGGTCCCAGATTACACGCTGCTACATTCTCACATCGACATCCCATTATCGAGAGAAAACTAAAGTTAAGGTAGAGAGAATCAAATGACTCTCCAAGGTGTGCGTGTTAATCCGGAAGGTCATCCGTACAACTTTAGATAACGACTTCCGGATATGGATTCGATGCACGCTTCAGCTTTATAGTTTATGCAGTTTATTCGTTCTTGATAATTCGACATGAACACAATTTCTATAAGTTATGAAATGCTAGATCTAACAGAGTTGTGATCCGCAGTATATCATAAGAAAAATCTTTTAACCCATCTACTGCAAATCTGGATTTCTATAAAAGTGATTGAAAATAAGTCTTACACTGCTCAACACAAAATGCAGAATTATAAGGCAACCAAATAAGGCAACATCATCACTTGCTGCCTCAAATGCAAAGGGAAACGAATTGAAAGATATCCACCCTAATGACACAAATCTTTCTATTTTTCTTGGAAGACTCCTAAAAACAATATTTAATATGAGGGGTTGGTTGAGGTTCTCACGACTTCGGAAGGATGGTGGAAGTCACAACATATGGATCCATGTCGAAGCAAAGACAAATACTAGCTGTTTCTGTGTCATCCGGTGAGTCTCTACTCTTTCCCTTTTCCACAGGCTGAAATGTGTTCTTTATGCCCCAGACCATCCTTTTCAATTGCTTTCTTGATGTCCATAGCCTACTTCATTTCTCATAGACTTGGATTCTGCTATCAATGATGCAAAATTGTACCTGTCATTTGTGTGCGCCCCCACTCCTTTCCAATCTCCTTGACAAAACAGAAGTCCAATTTTGTGGGAGTTCAAACAATAAAAGTATTGAAAACACGCAAACTTGAAGCATCCAACAAGGTATACTGAAGTAAAAATTGACCTGAGTACGACCCCAGCAACCTCAGTAATCCTCTGGTAACATAAATATAGACATTTGAGAAAACAATAGAAATTGGAATAGTTGGTCTCGGTATACATTAAAGCTACCTCCAATATATACCGAGCGGCCCAACTTGAAGGATAGGGATATCGATTGAAGGTACAACTTGAAATTGCCACTACAAGAAAATGAAAATGGTTTAATGTTGCAAAACAGAACAAGATCAGATTAGCAAGATCAAAATGGTTGAATGAAAATGCTAGTTCTTTTATTTAGCCTCGCCTGGAATCATTTCTCCAATGATACAACTAGTGTTGATGCCTGCATACAGGCTACTCATACTCATTGGATTGCTTTGTCGTCAATTGTATTATGAGGGACTGAAAATTAACAAAAGAAATAACATTACAAGATGAAAGCGTGGGGAAGAAAATTACAATGAAATATTTCTTCCCATACATGCAATGCCAGAGAGTCCAATTGGTTGTAACAAGTCACGGTAAGAAGAATCATCGTGTAATTGAAAACCTTCATCAATATCCCCAAGCATCACCAGATCCTTGGATTACTTTTTTGTTTAACACAATCTTAGGGATATGAGATATCTTAGGCCAGTCCTCTCCTTCCTCTTTCTTGCACCTCGTCGTCAATTCTGGACAATCGTCAATTCTCAAACTTCTGAGGTTACTGAGCCTTTGTAACCCATCTGGCAATGACACCAAATAAGGGCAACAGCTAATGATCAAGGATGAGAGGGACGTGAGATAACCAATCTGATTTGGCAAAGAAGTTAGTCTCTGGCTATTATATATGCTTAGAAATCGGAGAGAAGTGAGATGTTGGATACTCTCTGGCAATGAATTCAGCTCTGGACAATCAAGGAGGATCAACTCTTCAAGTGCCGTCTGATGTTGCACTCCCGCCTCAGTTAAAGATGCAAGATTACCACAACCTTCAACAAATAAGAAACGAAGAGAAGATAAGCCACAGAGCCCATTCACTGGCAAAGAAGTTAATCTTCCACAAAGACTTATGTTTAAATACTCCAAAGAAGTGAGGTTCCGGAGACCTTCCTCTGGTAATCTTTCCAGTGCATAACAACCAAGTATCTCCAAGTGTTTAAGAGCAGAAAGGTTATCGAATACCTTATTTGACAAAGACTGCACATCTCTCATCACATGAATATTTAAGTTTTCAAGGAGTGTATGGTTTTCCAAAAGCCCATCGGGAAGCTCCTCGCAGTGGCAACATCTCCAATAGAGAGGAGGTGATAGAAGTGAAATTACTCACTGATGTCAGTAAAGAAACATCCACTCTCATGATGTGTAATTTTTGACGGAGGGTATAATTGGTATTTTGGTCAACAAAGGGCAGCCATTTATAGTTAATTCCTGAAGGAGAGGAAAATGACACGCATCCCATTGCTCTAATCTCTCCATCCCATAAATAGACAGCTTCTCCAAGGATGGGAATGGATTTTGGCCATCTCCACACACATTGCTGTCAAGACACTTCACACTTTCTATTCCCTGTAATACAAGATTCTTAAGGAATGACAGCTTCCAAAATGGTGGAAGTTGTTCACAGCTGGGACATGCTCCTATCTCTATCTCCACTAGATTTGGTAGCATCAAGTTCATCATCCAATTGGGAAATTTTGAACCACCATATCCAATTAACCTCAACTTCTTCAGATTTGAATGAGGTTGAAGCGCACTGAGTACCCCCTCCGCCTCATTATTTGGTGGTGAACGCTCGCAATAACTCCGGTCGGGTCTATTCCCTTGCCAAGATAAAGTCAGTGATAGAAGAGCTGTCTTCATGTTCAACTTGGCAGTTCCGGCTTCTGTTAAGCTCTTAACATTCACAAGATCCGTGATTTTCAATTCACCAGCGAGATTATTCAGCTTTTCCAGCTCCCTTATGCCACGACCCTCCTCCTTACCCACAATGAACAGGCTAAGTTTTCGCAAGCACATCAATTGCCCCATTCCACAAGGCATAAATCGAAGTGCATCGCAACCCGTGATGTCAAGATAGACGAGACTTTTCATCTGCTTCATACCTTCTGGTAATTGGATGAGTCTCCTGCAATATCTCATATCTAGTGTCTGGAGGTTTTGGAGAGAGGTTATACCTTCAGGCAATTTTTGGATGAAGGTTTCAGACACATCTAGATAACTTAGATGTTTCAAATCACAAATTGATTTCGGCAATGTATTAGTTATGCAAAAACCTATATCCAAGGCTCTTAGATGCTTTTGTTGAGTTAAACAGAGAAGAAGAGCATCATCATTCACAGGTCTTCGGTAACTAGAAAGCAAAACTGATCGCAGCGATCGAGATTTGATATCCTTGTCTTCTGGAGCATAGGATGATCTCCCGTATGCACCCACATGACGAACTGGTTTAGAAATTTGGAAGTCTGTATTGCCCTCAATCAATAAACATTCTCTACTCATTATGGACTGTGCAAGATCATGCATAAGATCATGCATTTTGCATGTTATGTTGCCAAACCCATCATCCTGGACCTCTTGCAGAAATGACCTTCCTACCAGTTCATTGAATATCTCAATACCCTTGATGGGCAAATCCATTTCTCTTTTGCAACAAACAAAGCCATTTGCCATCCATAAAGCAACCAGCTCCTCCCTGCGCATCACGTGATCTTTTGGAAATATAGAGCAAAATGCAAAGCATTGCTTCAAATATGGTGATAGATTAGTGTAACTCAATCTCAAAGCAGGTAAAATCTCCCTTTCTTCTTCTCTTAGATCCCAAATCTCACTTTCTTTGATTGCCATCCACTGATCTTCACTATCTTTTGTCTGCATTAGTTGCCCAAGTGCCTTCAAAGCTAAAGGAACACCACCACACTTCTTCACTATTGATACTCCAATGTCTCCCAGGTGTGCCTGCTCCTCTGCCGTTCTCTTCTCAAATGCAAGCCGTTGAAACAGATCCCAAGAATCTTCTTCAGACAATCCACTTATGTGATGGACAAAAGTTGTTGCCATTTTATCGGCAACCATCTTAATACGCGTAGTTACTATTACAGCACTACCTGTAGCTCCACACCTTAATACGTCCTTCAATTTACTCCACCTATCAGTATAATCTTCCCACACATCATCCAATACAAGCAAAAACTTTTTTCCAGTCAACTTTTGTTGGAGGCGTTGCTGCAAGGAATCCAGTTCTTGAAGATCAGAAGAGGCACCATCAATGGACTCTATGATGGCTCTTGTTAATCTTGTTATGTCAAAATCAGTAGAAACACACACCCAGATCCTCAAACCGAATTGTTGTTTAACCCTTTCGTCATTGTATACTAATTGAGCAAGTGTTGTTTTCCCGAGTCCCCTATTCCCCACACAGCATGAATATTAGGGATGTTGTCGGCATCAGAGAACAGGATGTTGACTAGTTTTTCCTTTTCCTTTCGTCTTCCGAGAATTTCTGATTCATTCACGAGTGAGCTGGTAAGACGCGAATCATCGTAGGTATGATGAGCTGCTATGGCCCCAACTCCTGATGCCAAACCGAAATTGTTCTTGTCTTTAGCGATGGCATCCAATTTTTCTCTCATATTTTTCAATCTATGCGCCATTCTTGATCGAAAAACAAGTGGATTATGACTGATAGAAAAGAAGGATCTTAACTGATTTTTGAGGCCTTTTCGTTGTTGTTGCCACTGAGCTTCGATGGCAAACTCATCTAGCAAATCATCAACAACATAAGCTGCATCCTTGAGGTGTCTGAGCCACACCTTGATAGCCTTCTCCTTCCACTGCTTCTCCTCTGCATCCTGGAGCACAGCTTGAATGGTTGTGAACGTGCGCCCGAGATGTTCAAGGTCAGTCTCTAGGCTCTTGGCAAGCCCAAGCTCTTGAAGAATTGAGTTATTCAAATTCTCCACGATTGTACTCGCGAGAGCAGAAACAATTGCATCAGCCATAGCTTGTTTAGTAATGGATGTTGAGGAATTGAAAAGGTGAAAGGAAAACTAAAAGCAGGGGATGTGAACAAGAAATGAAAAGTAAATGTTGAGAAGACAGAGAGCAGTATGAGATGAGAAATGGAAAAGGTGAAAAGTGTAAATATTGATTTATGTTGCATGTCTTCCCCTCTCATTTTCCATTTTTAAATACCTACTCAATTATTATACTGTGATACTCGATGGAAATCAGCCGTTGAAGAAAGCTCCTCTAATATAATAGTGGTTCGTTTCCCTTTCAAATTCACTAATTAAAAACTGTTTTTTTTTTAATATTTACTTAAAAAAATAAATTTTTTTATTCTTTGAATTTTTTTGATTTTTTTTCAAATTAGTTTTTTATATATATTTTTAAATTGTTTAGATGTGTTGATATTAAAAATATATTATTTTAATATATTTTTAAATAAAAAATAATGTAAAACACCCTTTTAATCTTACATGTCTCAATAATAAGAGCTATTTTTTTTAAAAAAAAATACTGTTACGTCTTGATTTTTTTTCTAATTAATAAAAAAGAAAGAGAATAAAGTTGGAATTAAAAGTAAAGTAAATTTGTAATTAATATATTTTTCATGAAAAAATATTTATAGTAAAATGAGGAGGTGAAGAAGAAGTAATAGTAACGAGGGTATAGAGATGTATGCATGAGGGTATAGAGATGTATGCATACGGTACTCCACACGGTTGCCCAAAATCATTGATTGAAATATTTATTCCAGTGGTTGAAATATTTATTTAAAACACCAGCCCCCCCCCTCCGCTGTTAATGCTGCAATAATACAATGTAAAGTAAATATTGAAAAGACAGAGAGCAGTACGAGATATGAAATGTAAAGTAAATGTTGACAAGACAGAGAGCATGGGCTCCACACGGTGCGCAGGCTTGACTGGCAATAAACGAGTAATTCTCTCTCATCAATCACGAAGACGGACTCTTAAGTCATTTTCTGGAGTGCTTTTATAATAAAGAATTTTCTTTGGAATAGAAAAGGTGAAAGGAAAACTAATAGCAATAAATGAAAAGTAAATATCTGTGATTCTATCCCTTTTAAATTAATTTTATAAGTTAAATTAATATAAAAATTTAATAGCTTGAAATTATTTTTATTAACCTTAAATTTAATCATAATTTTAACTAAATACTACAAAAATATTTTGAATCGTAGTTAAAATATTTTTATGAAATTATTTTTTAAATCTTAATCGGAAATGTGTAGATGTATCAAGTAATATGAGTACTCTACTTTTATCGAAGTCCCTGTGATGGTTGTTGTAATGATTTTTATTTATTTATTTATTTTTACTGAAAAATAAGTAGAGGGTTTCTGTCTACATGATTTAACTACAAAATAAAATGCATTTAACTGAAGTAATTGTTATTTAAAGTCACGTAAGGAAGAAAAACCAGTGTCGAAGGTTGGCTGCATGAGAATTGTTTTTTGAAATTCCATGAACAACAACCTCGTATGCTGCAACCAGATTAATAGATGATCCGGATTATATGAAATAGCTTTCCATGTCAAAGAGGTTTGCAACCAGATTAATAGATGATCCCGATTATATTTATCAGATATTATTTGAAATATATTCAACCTTCTAATCGTGTCTTCATTTCTTTATTTTTTCAGTCTCCAATTGCACGCATAGACCTCTTGTTAATGAATATATATATATATATATATATATATATATATATATATATATATTATTAAAATTCTTTATTAAGCAATGTGTTATTATTCAAATAATGATATCTAAACTTGTGATTATTTAATTATCAAGCTATATTATATTAAAAATTATTTTTCAAAAACTTAAGCTATTACCTTTATAATAATGGCTCTTATTGTATGTAACTAAGATATCTGGCTAATTCACGTATATCATAATTAATTTTTGAATCGGTTAAACATCCTCCAAGTTACATAAACAAATAAATAACCGCAGGAATAATAAGAATGCATAGAGGGGTTGACTTGCCAAAACCCCACTTGCAGCTTCGTCTAATTTAATTTAGCTGGTTATTGCAGTCTTTCACTCCCTCTTCTATGAAAAAGTACAAATGTTCTTTTTGTTTTTACTCTAGAAAAGTAGCGAAGCGTACGAAACATGTCATCATGCATACTATAGACCTCTCTTAAGTAAACGTGTATTTCTGGAGTAAATTGCTTTTATAATAAAGCATATTCTTTGGAATATTCCGGAGGTTAACCAATATATATATTATAAAATTCTGCAATCATACAATGTAAAGTAAATGTTGACAAGACAGAGAGCATGGGCTCCACACGGTGCGCAGGCTTGACCACCTATATTAAATGAACACTTCTCTCTCATCAATTATGAAGACGGACTTTTAAGTCATTTTCTGGAGTAGATTGTGCTTTTATAATAAAGAATTTTCTCTGGAATATAAAAAAGTGAAAGGAAAACTAAAAGCAGGGGATGTGAGGAAGAAATGACTCAGGTCATAAAATTGAGACTAACCCCGTACAAAGCAAATTTAAAAAAAATATGAAATAAAATTTTTAATTAATAAAATAAAGAGAGTTGAAATTGAAATATATTAAAAAAAATAAAAAACAAATAGCAATTAAAAGAATAAAGATTGGCTTTTACATAAAAATAAAATGAAAACAAATATTAAGGGGTAAAACTAAAAAAATTAAAAAAAAATTAAAGTTAAGAGAATGGGGATAGAATTTGATATAAAACTTGAATGAAATCCAATGCTAAGGGAAAAAATTAAAAATAAATAAATCAAGAAAACATTAAAAACAAAATAAATATCAATATAATGAATGAAGATCAAACATAATTCAAAAAACAAACATATCCTCTTAATTTTTGCAGGCAAGCGTGATTCATGAGAGGAGGAGAGAGAGAGAGAGAGTCTATCATAGTCCTATCACCATGAACCTTCCAACACGTGTTGGGCCATATGGAAAAATGATGCTTTCAATGATGTTGTTTTCGCAGGATGATGACTCCTTATATGCCACTTGAATACGGCAACACTTCCAACCCGCTGGCATATGCAGTGTACACATAAACTTATTTGTCGTGCTTATTTAACTAACCCCATGTTTTTTTTTAGTTCAATTGTAGTCCTTTAAACTTAGTTATTTTAATTTAACCAAATTTTATTTCATTTTGAAAATTAAATCATCAACCAAGCACCAAATATTTCCCTCAACATTAAAATAGCTCAATACCAAAGTAACCAAAATAAACTACCAAGTAAAATCCCAAATAAAATCATTGTAAAAGTATCAAACTATAGAAAAACAACTTGAGTGATTAAAAAAAAATATTAATCATTTAAATCAGTCCTTGATGTTATCAAACAAAAATACATATTTGTTTAAGCTTCAAATACATATCAATCCTTGAAGTTCTAATTCTTTTTAATTAATTAATTAATTAAATCAAATTTTATTTTATCGAATCAAACATGAAATAAAGAGTTTTTCTAACATTGCAAAACGCTATGTTATCATAAAAACAAATCACCATGATAAAAAAAATATAATATTAATAAATAAATAAATCATCACTTGCCTAGCTTGTCGCCTTAAATTATCATCTTGGAAAATATAAGTTGTATATAATTTCTATAAGAATCAATCATTAGAGACAAGTGTTGTAGTGCCCAAAATCAATGATTGCAATATTTATTCCAATGGTTGATAAGATGCCATTTTTACACTCTCAATCCCTCTTTAAAACACCAGCTCCCAAACACCCCCTGAACAAGCACCACTCAACGATTGATAAAGGGATGCTGCCCCCTCCACTGTTAATCCTGCAATAATAATATTTAATCCAATGGAAAGACAGAGAGCAGTCTGAGATGAGAAATGGAAAGTGTAAACGAGTAATTCTCTCTCATCAATTATGAAGACGGACTCTTAAGTCATTTTCTCGAGAGAGAGGGCTACATCGTTGTTTTTTAGAAAGAAACATGTGATCGAGAGAGAGAGAGAGATGCCGGTGGTTTTGCCGATGTCAAGAGTGACAGGATGAGAAATGGAAATGGGCTCCACACGGTGCGTAGGCTTGACCTCCTATATTAAACGAGCAATTCTCCATTTTCTTTGGAATAGAAAAGGTGAAAGGAAAACTAAAAGCAAGAAATGAAAAGTAAATATCGAGAAGACAGAGAGCAGTATTGGCCGACCTCTTGGGCTCCACACGGTGCGCAAGCTTGACTAGCTCTGCGTCTATTTTAAGCTCATCTCTATTTTGGGAGTAAGAAATGGTAAGAATTTCTCAATCTTCATAATAAAGAATATTAATCTAACTTGGACGTGAAGTGAAAAACATCAGAATAAGAAGAAGAAGAAGAAGAAGAAAAACATAATATGAGTTTTGATCTTATTCCAGTAAGGTCACCAAACCTCGCAAACTAGAGCAGAAAATTCAACCTTAAAAAATAAAAATAAAAAAAATATTTGAGCTAATTTTAGAATAAACATTAAACATAGATCTTAGTTCTCGAGTCAAATATATCCTCATAGAAAAGAAAGAGAAAAGAAATCATGAAGTTCAATATCATATATAGGGACTAAGGATAAATATGCACAGGAAATTGAAATTTTAAAAAATGTTTTAATTGAAAAAAAGACTAAAATTAACTTGGGTTAATTTTTGAAATTCATGACTCAGGTCATAAAATTGAGACTAACCCTGTAGAAAGCAAACTTAAAAAATTATGAAGCAAATTTTGTAATCAACAAAATATAGAGAGATGAAATTGAAGAATATTAAAAAAATAAAAAAAAATAGCAAATGAGATTGGCTTTTATATAAAAATAAAATGAAAACAAATATTAAGGGGTAAAACTAAAAAAAATAAAATTAAGAAAATGGGGATAAAATTTGATATAAAACTTGAATGAAATCCAATACTAAGGGAAAAAATAAAAAATAAATAAATCAAAAAAACATTAAAAATAAAATAAATAGCAATATAATGAATGAATATCAAACATAATTCCAAAAACAAACATATCACCTCTTAATTTTTGCAGGCAAGCGTGATTTGTAAATCTTCCAACACGTGCTGGGCCATATGGAAAATTAATTGCCTTCAATGATATTGAGGTGAGAGAAAAAAAGCCTATCATAGTCCTATCACTGTGAATCTTCCAACACATGCTGGGCAATATGGAAAATTGATAGCCTTCAATGATGTTGAGAAGAGAGAAATAAAAAGTCTATTATGGCCCTATCACTATGAATCTTCCAACACGTGCTGGGCCATATGGAAAATTGATTGCCTCCAATGATGTTGTTTTCGTAGGATGGTGACTCATTATATGCCACTTGAATACACGAATCCATAGAACACAGTGCAATTAATATATGTTGTCCTGAAATATGAACAGCCGAGTTGATCTAAGATTTGCAAGATTAAGGTTTTGTTCGAAAAAGTTTTTGTTCGAAAAGGTATGGGTTTGAATCTACTTTCAATATATTTTTATTTTATTTTGAAATATGATTGATTTTTTTAAAAAAAATATTTTATTTAAAAATATATTAAAATGATAATTATTTTTTTAACATTATCACATAAAAATAATATAAAAACATTAAAAATATAATGTTTGGACAATGTTTGTTTTCTATTTGTATTTATTCATTTATATTTTTAGATTTTTTTTTGGTTCATTTTTTGTCGGAGTTTTAATTTTATTAGGATCCGTTTTAAAATTTTAATTTATGTTGGTGAAAATTTTAAAATTAATATTGCTCTTTTTTTTTCCTTTGTTTTTTTTATGTTTTTTTTTATTTTATTTGTTTTTTTGGATCAGATAATTTTATGATTTTATTATTTGTGCAATAATAATGATAATTTTAGTGATTATTTTTTTTGTTAAATTTTTTTGAATTTTTTTTCCGGACAATTTAATGATTTTAATTGTTTAGACAGTAATGTTGATAATAATTTTAACTGTTACAGTAATGAAAATAAAGGTAACGTAAGGATGAATTTTCAATTTATGTTTTTGTCTGTTTGTGGATAGAAATTTAACTACTTATTTGTTATTTGATCATTGCAAGTCTTTTCACAATTTGTATTTTGTTTTTAAATATGATTTAAATTGAATTATAAAATGAACTAATCTTAATATAATGATTTCAATAATTCAAATATTTGAATCTTCTTGCTTTTTTTAATGATGACGATGATTTTATTCTGGTTATTTTGTTAAAACCTACTAAACAGATAAATTTATATCGATTTAAATTTTATATATCTTATAGAAAACTTGCACTTCATAGGAATTCTGCACAGATTTATTATTTTGACTAAATTTATATTATAACAAAAAAATACACTCAATATTTTTTGTGTTAAAAAAAATATGGTATCACCTACAATGAGATGATGGGGGCATTGGCTAGTATTTAATTATATAACAAAATCAAAATTCAATACGTTTTTGACATGTCTAAACACGCTTTGCTTTTCTGGTTTTCAGATGGAAAAAAAAAACACCCGAGGGCAGGGAAGATGATGGTATTATTGATCTGGGTTCATAACCTTGCGACCTGCAGCTCATCATCCATCTTCTTTAAAGAAGATACTCCTTATTTTTTTTGAAAATATGAACATATTAAAACGGTAATAAAAGACATAATAAAGAATTAATTTGAAGCAAAATCTTTTTCTTTAAAATTTGACAAAATGATGGTTTTCAACCGCTACGTCAAACAATGCCTTTAAATTCTCCAATTTTTTTTTTTTGGGACCTACTTGAAATAACATATAGTTATGATACTCATTTGTAAGACAAAAACATGTTAGATCTGGGACGCTTGAAATAAATATTTTGGGACCTACTTGAAAGATCATGTATTCTTCAACCTCATATTTGTTATCAAAGAAATAAATATTTGTAGATTCCTTTGATCTCCCGTTATGTTTTTTTCTTCAAAAATAGAATCTTCTTCAATTCCATCTTAGAGCATTTTTTGTCATTGGATTTTTAAGTCAAGTTTGTGGCACTTCTTTTAATTGTTTTTTTAATCATTTTCTTATTTTTTTTCAATTTCATACTTAAGCATTTAATTTTATTTAAATTTTTCCTAAATATCAAATTTTAGTTGGTTTTTGTGTTGAATTTAGTTCCAATTCTTTTAGTTGCTATTTGTTTTGTTTTGCATTGTTTTTTTTATTGATTTGTTTTTTCAATTTCATCCCTTAATATTTGTTTGGTTAAGAATTTTGCTTATTTGTCTTTTCAGGTTTGGCTTTGATGGGGTCACCCTAATAACTAAGGTCATAGATAAGAAAGATTAACACGGGTCAATTTTGGTTTTTTTTCTAAAGTATTTTTTTTCATATAATTTTTTAATGGTATTGTTTTTGGTTTGCTATTGTTGGGGCCTTCCCAATTTCACATCTTATGTCATGTGTTTGATTTGTTCACTTGGGTTAGCTATGAGGTCCACAAGAGAACTTTGTTTTATGTTTCTATTATATCGACAAATGTCAATTTCATATAGTTTTCTTATGTGGTTGGCCTTTTATAATTTATTTTTATAGTGTGACTTTATTCAATCATTTAAGGGTGGATTTATCTTTGTATTTATCGGTATACATTTTGCTATTTGTTTATTCAATGATTAAGTTTGTATTTATCATTTAAGCCATATGTTTTTTGAGATGGATTTATCTTTTATTTATTTAGATAATTTTTTTTTAGCAAATATAATGGGGAATATCTTATCCTTACAATTTTTTTCTTTGTTATTGTTAACAATATTTTTTATTTAAATAAATGTTATTGGTTTATGTAAATAATTATTGATTTATTTAGTTAGGTGATTTCGTAGACTTTTCAATTGACACTCTTAACTTTTTCACGGAAAATAACACATTGGAGTTGCTGCATACATGATATTTTAAAAAACAAAATTATAACCGGCATGTCAGATTCATGTTTTAGTGTTTTTTAGTTTTATCTTTTTTATTTCATTGCACTTTTTTTGTAATTTTTTATTCCTTACACTTGACCTATTTATATCATTCTTTTTTTTTTTTACTCTTTTGTAATTTCTTTTTTTGTGTTTTTCTTAAGACTATATCTTTTTGATAACTTATTTTACATAAACTAAGAAAATAGTGTGAAGGGTGAAGTCAAAAAAATTCAACCTTAAATAAAAGACCACAAAAAAATTTCTAGCTAACTTGAGAATACTCGTCAAACATATCACTTAAATCATGAAATTCAATATTTGAAATTCATATATATACAAGGTAACTTGACATTAAAAGAATTGTTTTAATTAAAAAAAGACTGAAGTAAACTTGGGTTAATCTTTGAAATCCATGACTTAAGTCATAAAATCAAGACTAATCCCATAGAAAGCAAACTTAAAAAAAATATGAAGAAAAATTGTTAATCAATAAAATACAAAGAGATGAAATTGAAAATAAAAATTAAAAAATAGCAATCAAAAGAATGAAAATTAGATTTTACATAAAAATAAAATGAAAACAAATATTAAGGGGTGAAACTAAAAAAAGATAAAAATAAAGAAATAAATTACAATTAAGAGAATGAGGATAAAATTTGATTTAAAACTTGAATGAAATCCAATGCTAAGGGGAAAAATTGAAAAATAAAAAAAACAAGAAAGGATTAAAAACAAAATAAATAGCAATATAATGAATGAAGATCAAACATAATTCAAAAAACAAATGACTAATTATGGTTAGTCTCTTAAAATTGAAACGATTCAGAGTTGAAGAATTTCTTTCTATTCATATCAAACCCTATTTGGAACATCATAAGGACCACAATAATGGATTGGTTTCTAATTTTGTTTAGTTCTTCTATCCGTTTGAATTTGATTGGTGTAGTGTGGTTTCCAGGTTTGAAAGATACTGTGATAACTTCCAGTTGCCGAATCCAAATTATTGTGTAGGGGTTAGTTTGGGTTCGTCAGTGTATATTTGTGCTTGGTAGAATATTCAAATGTGTATAGCGTTTCCAATTGGGCTATCGTTAGGACTGCTGGTCCAGATTAAGGCTGTATTTGCCCCATCTTGAATTCAGAATTAAGTTTTTGTTTTGTAAGCACAAGCCATTGCACAATTTGGGTTTTGTGAGGCCTTTAAGTGATTTATATGCATACTTCTTGAATATAGTTTGTTAATATAAAATAGCAGTTTCGGTTTTACATGTATCGTGATGATAATTTTTCATGATTCGCACCCCACCATCTCCTGATTGGAAGACAACAACATGCGGTGAAAATGTAAGTTGTTTTATAGCCTAAAAATTATGATTATAATTATTAGTAGTCGTCACCTAGTATTAAGGTCACTAGGAACCTATTGGTATACGAGAGTCTTGGGTAAAGGGACTTGATATGCAAGAGGAAGACGCATTACCTCCGATGCACCCTACCTAAGGTAAGCTGCATTGTTGTTTGATTGTTTTTCCTAAGTTTATTTTTTTTACATTGCATTGAAAAAAAAACATTTTTGTCCGTGTGTGAAAGCAACATATTTTTTTATGTTTTAAATGTAATTTTAAAAAAATTAAAAAAAATTGGGTCGGGTCTGACCCAACAAAATGGGTCTGACCCAGCCAAAATGGGTCTGACCCAGCCAATATGGGCCAAAGAACTTGGGCTGGGCCGAGAGTAGTCCAACAAAAATTAAAAACAGAAACAATGAAAAAAAATACGGGCTGCCTACTTTTCACGTAATATATGAACAATAAAATTGTGGTCGACTGACCACCATGAAAGGCTCACCTGCCACTGCTACTGCAACAGGATAGAGGAGATCAAGGTGGTTCTCCATGTCATGGTGGAGTAAAAATGGAGGCCTATAGTGGCCGGGGTGAGCTTCTGAAGTGGAGGTCTGTTGTTGTGTTCGCGCTGCTGTTGGTGTTGTCCCCGTTGCTACTGCACGCTGAAGCTACCTTTGTAACTGCTAGAGTTCACAACGAGCTCTTCGGTGATGGTGGGATGGTCCTTGGTGATCGGTTGGCTGCTGCCAGAGGAGAGGAGGAGCTATTGCACATTAGTTTTGAGAGAGAGAGAGGAGCTATCGAGGGGAGAGAGAGAGAGAGAGAGTTGTTTGTCGGGAGCTAGCTGGAGGTCTGACGTTGCGAGGAGGGAGAGAGAGAGGGACGCCGGTGCTGCGACAGTTGGGGAGCTATCGCCGGAGCTCATGAAGATGATGGGTTGCTGCTTGTGTGTTATTTCTGTGTTTTCTCCAGACTAAATGGTCTCCCCTCTCCCCAGTTTATGATCGTCCCTCCAGTATCAAATTTCACCCCTGTATGTGTATAATTTCCCCCCACTTTTTCCCCATGACTATGCATTTTGTTCCCCCCAATTTCACCCATGTTCCAGTGTTATTTCCCCAGCTCCCCCCCCCCCCCCCTCTTATGTGTTCAATTCTCTCCCTTTTATAGGCTCAAATCTATAACTTGAAGTATGAGAGAGGTGTCCAAAGAATGGGGTCTTGTGTGGAGTAAGTTGAAGGAATGGTGCAGCTGGTATGGCCAAGCATGGCTCCCGTGATGGCCTGGTCAGTTCTTTTTTTAAATATAATAGATTGATAAAAATGGTTGGTTACAAAAAGAGTTTTTTCAACGGGAAGAACGATGCTTTTATCTTCAATTTTGGCTTCCGATTTCACCCAAAAAATTTCGTCACCGAAAATTTTGATCTTCTCAATTTAACCCAGATTAGGCTTCCAAACCTAATTTCTCGTCAGTTAAACCTTAATAAAATTAATTTAATCCATTTAAAGTATAATTAAGCCTTTAAGCTTAATTAAATCCTTCAATTGGTCTCTCAATTATTTCCGAAGCATAATTACACTTTAAATCGGTAGACGATAAAATCAAATTGGCCCATAAAAATATAATTATGTCTTTCGACTTAAGTTTTATACAGATTTATTCGATAATAAATTATTTTAGCCTTGAATCTACATTTCCATTCATTTCTGGGTAAAAAACAAGAGGTACGACCGGGCTTTTGAAAACATCCAAATTTTTCACCTTGATTTTTCTGTCGACACCAACCTCTTTTATTTTATTTATTTTATTTTTTGGTATATTTTGGAGAATAACCCAGAAATTGTGTTATGACAACATGCCTGAATGTTATGGAAAGAATCTAATACTCTATTCTTTCTTCATGTAATTATTTTCTGTCTTAAATTGATGGATAAAGTTCTCACTGTGTTCATGTTTTCTATTCTGCTGATTAAGTGGCACTTCTTTTTTCCGAGGATGTGCAAATTCCACCTCTCCTTGAAAAAGAGCAGCCTAAAATGTTGATGAATATGATGTGAAAGAATCATGGGAGGATGAAGATGAACCTACTCCGGTATGATTGATAATGTAATCTTGATCTTGCATTATTTTATACTTTATCTATCACTTCCAAATTTCAACCAAAGTAACCTAAAATGTTGAATGTTATTATAGGTCTGGGAAAAACACACACAGCTAGTTATAGAAAATGGTATGAAAGGGATAGGCTTCTTTCACATTTAATAATGTAATGTTGATCTGGCATGTTTAATCTGCCTTGAATGTTCATCTTATTTTATTTTTTCTCTTGCTGTGACCGGGAAAAACTGCTATAAGAACTTTATTATTGATGCGTCAAACTACAATCTTATAAAAATTTTCCTTCCAAGCAAAGGCATGTAGGTGGCTTTTATCAGAAAACAAATGCTCGCAATTATGATTCGGAAGGAGCTTTTATGCAATCTGGAAAAACATGTGCATATCTCTTGGAGCTTTCTATTTTGTTCAAGCGGAGTGGGAGCTTGGGAAGGGGTGGAAGGGAAGATTTTTGTGGGCAAGGGTTTATTAAAAAAGTGTATAGAAATGTGATGCTGACATATGGGATGCATATGTATATTATACCTTAGCTTATATTATGCTCTTATAAACTTTTTTGTTTGATCCCCACTGTTACAGAAATAGGAAGTGGCATGCTGCATTCCATGTTTATATATGGTGGTCCTTGATCTGTAATTATCGTATTTCTTTATGCAATTGGATCAGGCACCAGCAGTGAAACCTCCTCCTGAAAAGTCTCCTAAGAAATCCACAGCAAAGACTACCGAAAAGAAGAGAAACTAGATCCACTAGCTGAGAAACTTCGCCAGCAAAGGTGCTCAATATGCATCTTTTTCTCTGCTAATAGTTTGAAGCATGAACAATTCATAAGAATTCTATACATCGCACCTATACTATGTGTCCGTGATTTGCTGTTTCATAATGCCTACATATGAAGGGAAAAAATGTAGCGAAACTGGAATAGATGGAAGAGGAATTGAAGTTGAGGATTTGCTAGAAAACATATTATCCTGTTTCTCCTTTTCATGCTTCTTTCCTTCTTTTTGGGAAATTAAAATACCTGTTATGGAAACAGACTAACAAGATTTTCTTGTAGGAAATGATTTCTAAATTAATCATAACTTTACTTATAAATGTTCAAAACATAAATGAAGCTTCTGGATGTGGGAATAAAAGTTTAAAACTCCATTGTCATGCTACTCCATGATTGAACTACCTAGCTCCTTCTGAGGCAAACATGTTAGATCTTCTGCTGCAAATTAGGGACTTCAAATTGTACATGTTTATGATTTTTCAATGGGGAAACAATATAGTAAGCTTTTATGATGATAGAGTATATTCAACTGTTCATGTTTCCCTGAGCATTTTTACAACTTTAATGTGAGTAATGTTAGTACTAAGCTATTGTTGCTGTTTCTTTTCTATACGATTTTCACCTTCCTTGAGTTGCCTCTTTTAATTGTTCTGTACTAAGGGTTGGCTGCCTGTGGCTTTTTGCTGCTTTACAAATATATGAAAAAATGATTTCTTAACAAAACCTGTTTCAACGAATGGTGTCCTTGAGGTCATGTTCTGATTATGTTGGATTTGGTAAAATGTTATTTGGCAGCATGATTTTAATCATGTTGATTTGTATCTTTCTGCGCTGAAACTTTTCAGACAATTTAGTTGCGGAACTTGTGAAATTTTGCAGTAGGCATGTTTTATTATGTGGCGTATAGTGTGACCATAAAGAAGCATATATAGTTAATTATTTATAGTATCTGACTACAGATATAAACTAGGTGATGCTTTGTATGTTGATAATATACTACAGAATTAGCTCTGGTATGTTGATAATAAAAGGTTGGTGTAGTTTTTGACATGGTCAAAAAATATACATTCTCTAATGCAGGAAAGTTACCATTATATCGGTTTCGGTTTACTTAAGGCAATAATGAGACTGTCCATGACTGCCATGAAAGCTGCAGATGCAAAACAAGTTTCAGCTTCTGTGACTGCAATTGCAAGTGAAAAGATAAAAGCTGAGAAAGAAGCCAACGCTGGCAAAAAGAAGCAACATACATGATTCCGCTTATTCTTCATACCAAGTATCAGTAAGATTCTTAGACATTTTGAAACTTAATTTCTTTTGAGTAATGGATTTTGAAAAGCTAGTTAAATGGAATCATTGGTTCAGAAAAGGGAAAATTTTCAGTACTCTGGCTGTACATGCATGCACCTTCTGCTAAGATTTCATTGTAAAACCCTCGAAAGACAAGGACTGAATGTCTTTATATTCGTTTGTATGGAGGTAAAAGTTGAAATAAATAAAGATATTGCATGGTTCTCACATTCATGATGGTATCCTATTTACCATCTTAGTGTGAATTTGAGTTGAAACTTGGAAGTGAGAAATCTTTAGTGCTTACACCATGCTTGTCCCTTGTGGTTTAACATTTAGTACTCCTAAGCAAGTTTTCATATGTTGAACTATCGATGAGCTAAACATTTGCGAGGAAAGCATGGTGTAAGCAACTTCTTTCAAAAAGATAGGATATAATCAGCTATAATATGAAACTGGACGTATACTGTTAACATAAATACAGGCATTTGAAAAAAAAAAAAAAATAGAAATTGGAATAGTTGGTCTCGGTATACATTAAAACTACCTCCAATAAATCATTTCCGATTGAAGGTCTAACATGAAATCCCCACTACATGAAAATGAAAATGGTTTAATGTTGCAAAACAGAACAAGATGAGAATGGTTCTAATGGTCCAGCTTGGAATGCACATCCATAAAGGCTTTGTCAACACCAACACCATAGTAGTATGGTCACTAGGAGTCAGGATAGCCACCAATAGACCAAACAAGAGGCCAATCAATATCCGTTTTGTAATAAGTTATATTCTTGCTCAAAGCCATACTGGTAAATCATAATTGCAAAAACTTGCTGTTGTTTCATACGGAAAAAAGAGAAAGAAGAGGAAGCAGAGGCAACAACATCAGGATGGCTCACAAAAGCTTTACCAATCAACATCAATTTCAGAGAGAATGACTTCAAGCTATGGGAGCTATATCAAGTGGAAAGATACAAGGGAACAAAATTACACTCACAAGGATGTTACTGGCCCTCCTACATGGATCTCTGAAAATAGCTTGTAGACTGTTTCAGTACAAAGAAATAGTAAAAGTTCAAGTGGTCTCGTTCTTGCAACTTCCCACAAAAAACAAAAAGAAAGTAAACACCAAAAGAAAGTACGTGGGGGAAGAAAATTACAATGAAATATTTCTTCCCATACATGCGATGCCAGAGAGCCCAATTGGTTGTAATCAGTCACAGTAAGAAGAATCACCGTGTAATTGACAACCCTCAACACAATCCCCACTGTCCCATCATCAATAGGTAATCGATAAGCAACGAAGAGAAGTGACGTCAGAGCCCATTCATTTGCAGATAATTTAATCTTCCACAACCAGCTATCCTTGTATGCTTCAAAGAAGTGAGGCTCCGAAGACGTTCCAGTGGCAAGCTTTCAAGTGAATCGCAACCAACTATCGACAAGCTTTTAAGAGCAGAAAGGTTATCGAATACCTTATTTGACAAAGACTGCACATCTCTCATCACATGAATATTTAAGTTTTCAAGGAGTGTATGGTTTTCCAAAAGCCCATCGGGAAGCTTCGTCGCATTGGCAACATCTTCAATCCAAAGGGAGGTGAGAGAAGTGAGATTCCTCACTGACATCAGCGACGAGACATTCACTCCCTGGATGTTTAATATTTTGATGGAGGGTATAGAAGGTATTTTCTTCAACTCAGGGCAGTCAACTATATTCAATTCTCGAAGGCGAGGAAAACGACACGAAGCCCATTCCTCTAATCTTTCCATTGAATCAAAAGTCAGCATCTCCAGAGATGGGAATGGATTTTGGCCATCTCCATACATGTGGCTGTCAATACGCTTCACACCATCCATTGCATGTAATACAAGACTCTTGAGGCACTGGAGCTTGCCAAACGGTGGAAGTTGTTTGCAGTTATGACAATCTCTTAGCTCCATCTCCACTAGATTTGGTAGCTTCAAGTTCATCATCCAATTACTTGGAAAATTTGAACCACGATATCCAATTAACTTCAACTTCTTCAGATTTGAATGAGGTTGAAGCGCATCAAGTACCTCATCCTCATTATTTGGTATGTTAAGTCGTCCATTCCCCTGCCAAGATAAGGTCAGTGATAGAAGAGCTGTCTTCGACTTCAAATCGGCACTACTGGCATTTGATAAGTTCTTAACATTATCAAGATCTGTGATGCTCAATTCACCAGCGAGATAATTCAGCTTTTCCAGCTCCCTATGTCACGACCCTCCTCCTTACCCACAATGAACACGGTAAGTTTTTGCAGGCACATCAATTGCCCCATTCCAAAAGGCATAAATCGCAGAGCATCACAACCCGTGATGTCAAGATAGACGAGACTTTTCATCAGCTTCATACCTTTTGGTAATTGGACGAGTCTGTAGCAATTTCTCAGATCTAGTGTCTGGAGGTTTTGGAGAGAGATTATACCTTCAGGCAATTTCTGGATGGAGGAACCGGACAGATCTAGATACCTTAGATGTTTCAAATCACAAATTGACTTTGGCATTTTCTCCCCCCGGGGTAGTCTTAAACTCAAGGCTCGATGTTTTGGACTAGAAGAATACATATTAAGGCTCTTTCCCCAACGCTTTTCAATCCATCTACGATCCACCGAAAGACATGTGCGCATTGAATGAACATTGAAATGATTTTTTCCTGTAGAAGCTAGTCCGCTGTATCTAAATTTTACATGACGAATGGTTTTAGGAACGTTGGACTCCACATGGCCTTTGCTGTTATAGCATTCTTGTACTGCAATGGATTGTGCAAGATCATGCATAAGATTGTTCATTTTACATGTTACGCTGCCAAACCCATCATCCTGGACCTCTTGCAGAAATGACCTTCCCACCAGTTCGTTGAATATCTTAATACCCTCGTTGTGCCTATCCATTTCTCTTCTGCAATAAATAAAGCTATTTGCCATCCACAAAGCAATCAGCTCCTGACTCCTCATCATGTGACCTTTGGGAAATATAGCACAAAATGCAAAGCATTGCTTCAAATGTGGTGATAGATTAGTGTAACTCAACCTCAAAGCAGGTAAAATAGGGTTTGCTTCTTTTGGTAGATCCCATATCTCACTTTCCTTGATTGCTATCCACTGATCTTCACTATCTGTTAGCCGCATTAGGTTCCCCAGTGCCTTTATAGCTAAAGGAACACCACCACACTTCTTCACTATAGATTGTCCAATGGCTTCCAATTGTGCCCACTCCTCTTTTCTTCTCATCCCCCATGCAAGTCGTTGAAACAGATCCCAAGAATCTTCTTCAGACAATCTTTCCATGTGATGGACAAAAGCTTTTGCCATTTTACGGGCAACCCTCTCAATACGGGTAGTTACTATTATAGCACTACCTATAGCTCCACGCAATACCCCCTTCAATTCATCCCACCCAGTATTATCTTCCCACACATCATCCAGTACAAGCAAAAACTTCTTTCCTGCTAACTTTTGTTGGAGGTGGTGTAGCAAGTGATCCAATTCTTGAAATTCACATGGGGCACCATCAATGGACTCTATGATCGCTCTTGTTAATCGTCTTATGTCGAAATCAGTAGACACACACATCCAGATCCTTAAATCGAATTGTTGTTCAACCTTTTTTTCATTGTAGACCAATTGAGCAAGTGTTGTCTTCCCGACTCCCTTCATTCCGCATATAGCATAAATAGGGATGTCGCCGGCATCAGAGAGCAGGATGTTGACTAGTTCTTCCTTTTCCTTTCCTCTTCCGTGAATTTCTGATTCATTCACGAGTGAGCTGGTAAGCCGCCCATCGTAGGTATCAGCTGGTATGCCCTCAACACTTGGTGTTAAATTGAACTTGTTTTTCTCATTGGCTATGGCATCCAGTTTTCTCTCACATTTTTCAACTTACGCGCCATTTTCAATCGAAAAACCAATGGATTATGACCAAGAGAAAAGAAGGATCTCTTTTGACTAAGTTCATTTTGGGGATCTCTTTGTAGCCGGTGCCTTTGAGCTTCAATGGAAAACTCATCTAGCAAATCATCAACATCATAAGCTGCATCCTTGAGGTCGCTAAGCCACACCTTGATAGCCTCGTCCTTCCACTGCTTCACCTCTGCGTCCTGGAGCACAGCTTGAATGGTTCTGAACGTGCGCTGGAGATTTTCAAGCTCGGTCTTTGGGCCCCAGCAAGTCCAAGCTCCCGAGGGATTAGGGAACTCAAGTTCCCAATGATTGTACTCACGAGAACAGAAACAATTGCATCAGCCATAGCTTGTTTAGCAATGGATGTTGAGGAATAGAAAGGTGAAAGGAAAACTAAAAGCAGGAGACGTGAGAAAGAAATTGGAAGTAAATATTGAGAAAACAGAGAGAGCAGTATGGATGAGAAATGGAGGTTGCAGTGTGAGCTAGTTCTCGATCAATATCTTACTGCTGTGGAGTTGAATCATGAAAAGAGAGATTTGGTGGATAGAAGAGATGGGTGTCTTCGGGTTGAATAGGAGAGGGAAAGAAGATGATGGTCTGGTCAAAAGTGATATTCGGTGGGCTTAAATTAAAACTACATGCATTGTCCCACCGCATGGGCTCCACACAGTGCGCAATCTTGACTGGCTATATTTTAAACGTGTATTTCTCTGTCATCGATGATGAAGATGGACTTTTAAGTCATTTTCTAATAATTGTTTAGAGCGTAGCAGATTTTGTTTTGCAGAAACAACAAAGACCCGGAGCTCGTCGCTAGAAAAGTCCATTTTTTTTTGAAATTTTCCACAACGTCATCGTTATTCTATCAAGCTAACATTGTTCAATTTTTTATTCTCCAATCATGGCAGCCATTCAAACGAGAACGTGTCATGAATGTGCTAAGCTACCATTAATTCCACCATATCTACAAACTGGTAATCATCTGTACTTAAACAATGGACTGAAATTTGCATCAGTAGGCCCTGGTGTTCTTGTTCAAACTCAGTCGAGTTATTTCATGAGTGCGGGGAAACAACTAAGGCAGCAATTTGGTGATATTGAAGCTGCTAAATTATTATCCACAGCTGTTCTATGTAGCTTCTGCACCAAATTCTACTACACTTCCGTTTCCAATTGTTCTCCAAGACTTTTCAGATTCTTCGAGATATTGTGACTGTCATAGAATATATTTTCTACCCTAATCTTTTTTGATCGTGCATATATAGACCAATCTATTATAGAATCCAAATTTCACAATCAATTAAACAGCCAGCTCCTATAAATATGGATATACTCTATCAGAAAATGACTCTTTATAGATGGTGGTGCTTGATCTGTAATTATCGTATTTCTTTATGCAATTGGATCAGGCACCAGTAGTGAAACCTCTTCCTGAAAAGGCTCCTAAGAAATCCACTAGCTGAGAAACTTCGCCAGCAAAGGTACTCAATATGCAGCTTTTTTCTCTGCTAATAGTTTGAAGTATGAACAATTCATAAGAATTCTATACATCGCGTCTAGCCTATGTGTCCTTGATCTGCTGTTTCATAGTTGCTACATATGGAAATGACTTCTGATAAACAATCCAACTACAATCAGATGTAAAAGCTGAAGATGAAGATGATCATCCATGCCGTTGCTGCTCCTCATTTACAATATTCTCATGGTAATTCCATTTCTTTCAAACCTTCACTCAGTAATAATCTTCCCAGTCTCAATATTAAGCTGCTGCAAACCAGTAGAATGCAATTTCCATTCATTCATCACGCATAAGAAGTGTTGCTGCAATATGCAAGACCAGGATCTGTTTTTCAATATCTGTTCCTCCAAATTATAAAAAAAAGAAGAAGAAGAAGCTGAAACAGAGCAGTAACAGAGTGAGAATCATTGTGAAGTAGCGAAGCATGCCTCTGTCTCCAGCCATCATATTGTTTGGATGAGCCTCCTTGTACTGATCCCTACAATACTACATGAAAACGAAGAAAACACTAGATGATGGCTGTCAAGTATTTTCATGATCAACAGAGAGTTCTTCAGGAGCTAAGATGCCTGCATATGATTCACAGATTGCAAGTTATGAGATGCTGAGATTTTGTGTTAGAGCCCTGGGATTCAATTAAAAAAAGAAGATGGAAACATCCTAAATGTACCGAAACTGGAATAGATGGAAACATATTATCCTGTTTCTCCTTTGCATGCTTCTCTGGGGAAATTAAAATACCTGTTCTGGAAACAGGCTAACAAGATTTTTATGGAAAGGTTATTATTATTTCTTGTAGGAAATGATTTCTAAATGTCTAATAACGAGACTGTCCATGACTGCCATGAAAGCTGCAGATGCAAAAGAAGTTTCAGCTTCTGTGACTGCAATTGCAAGTGAAAAGATAAAAGCTGAGAAATAAGCCAACGCTGGCAAAAAGAAGCAAGGTACATGATTCTGCTTATTTTTCATACCAAGCATCAGTAAGATTCTTAGACAACCACTGGATACTTAATTCTCACTGGTCGTACTGAAGATTTGCCCATTTAGAATGTTGATGAATATAATACCTTGCTTTTTATTTATTCCTTGCAGCTGGGAAGAGAAAACAGCTTCATGTTGACTATGATTTTTATGAAATCTGTAATAGGCATTTCTTTTATGGGCTCTGCGTGTTTCATTTACACCATGATTGATGATTGAGTTTGTGCTGTAAACAATGTTGTTAGCAGAAAACTTTGCATTTTGCCTTTGTTTTCATCTGTTCAGTCAAAACCCTCGAAAGACAAGGACTGAATGTCTTTATATTCATTTGTATGGAGGTAAAAAGTTGGAATAAATAAAGACATTGCATGGTTCTCACATTCATTATGGAATCCTATTTACCATCTTTAGTGTAATTTTGAGTTGAAATTTGTGAGTGAGAAATTTTTGGATATTGTTTTTTTCTTTATTATATACTTATATATATATATATATATATATATATATATATATATTTTGTAGTAAATAAATAATGAATGGACAATTGTGGCTTTCCATCTATAACCATGGGTTTAAGGGACAAATGAGCATTGAAGATAAACAAACAGGATATCTGGATTTCCATAAAAGTGATTGAAATTATTGCTCAGTTGCTACAAAAGCTGTAAGAAAACGTAAAGAAACCAACAACACAAGAACAGAACATCTCTAGCCTAATCAGATTTTCATGTCAACAGATCTTGACATCAAGATCTAAAATGAGCAGATGAAAGGAAAATAAATTCCAGTCAAAGGGTCTGTTATGATTTTTTTCCATTTATAAAAAACTGATATGAAAACTGATAAATAGATTGGCTGATTCTTTTAGGTCTATATAAAGAGGCTTGACGATCCATCTTCAGGAGCATTTGAGAGGTGTTCAACAGATACATTCCAGATAAATGGACCCTGTGTTTATGATATCTGTTATCTATACATGCATAGAACAGGATATGAAGGCTGGAAACCTGAGAGTATGAAGACCTACGCTCCATATACCAAGACTGTTAAGTTCAGCTACAACAAATTCCTTCATAAACCAACAGAGTTTGACGTATATTATTAACACTGCGAGATTTTATAGGTCCTTGGGCTATAAAATCAAGAAAAGAGAAGCACAACCTAACCATCAACATTAATAAAAGTGCATCCATCAAGAAGAAATTCAAACCATTATAAACCAATACAGTTTATTTTAGACAGATAAAGCCCTGCCACAAGATGAGATGTGATCCGCAGTACATCATAAGAAAAATCTTTTTAACCCATCTACTGGAAATCTGGATTTCCATAAAAGTGATTGAAAATAAGTCTTACACTGCTCAACACAAAATGCAGAATTATAAGGCAACCAAACAAGGCAACAGCATCACTTGCTGCCTCAAATACAAAGGGAAACAAATTGAAAGATATCCACCCTAATGACACAAATCTTTCTATTGTTCCTTGGAAGACTCCTAAAAACAATATTTCATATGAAGGGTTGGTTGAGGTTCTCACGGCTTTCAAGGATGGTGGTTTCTGCAACCATGGAAGTCACAACATATGGATCCATGTCGAAGCAAAGACAAATATCTGCTGTTTCGTGTCATCCAGTGAGTCTCTGCTCTTTCCCTTCTCCACAGGCTGAAATGTGTTCTTTATGCCTCGGACCAACCTTTTCAATTGCTTTCTCGATGACTTCATAGCCTACTTCATTTCTCATAGACTTGATATTGGAAATGTGAAGAATTTTCAAGAAGAGTGAGGAATAAAGAAGCAAACAAGTAAAGTTTCAATCAATGATGCAAAATTGTACCTGTCATTTGTGGGAGTTTAAACAATAAAAGTACTGAAAACACGCACACTTGCAGCATCCAACAAGGTATACTGAAGTAAAAATTGACCTGAGTTCGCTTAGGATCAAATATGAAAGTACGACCCCACCAACCTCAGTAATCCTCTGTTAACATAAATATAAACATTTGAGAAAACAATAGAAATTGGAATAGTTGGTCTCGGTATACATTAAAGCTACCTCCAATATATACCGAGCAGCCCATAATTCATTCCGATAGGGATATCGATTGAAGGTCCAACATGAAAATGAAAATGAAAATGGTTTAATGTTGCAGAACTTGGTTCTACAATAGAATAGTAAGATCAAAATGGTAGAATGAAAATGCTAGTTCTTTAAATCGCAAAATCACTGGTTGTTGTCTCATAAGAAAAAGAGAAAGAAAGAATGAAGAGAAGAAGCAGAGGCAACCTCAAGATGGCAGAATAGATTGGCAGCATTACATTTCTTGTTTGGCAGAATAGAATAGGCTCACAAAAGCTTCACTTATAACCAATCCAATCAACATCAATTTCAGAGAGAATGACTTCAAGCTATGGGAGATATATCAAGTGGAAAGATACAAGGGAACAAAATTACACTCACAAGGATGTTATTGGTCCTCCTACATGGATTTCGAAAAATAGCTTGTAGACTGTTCCATTACATAAAAGATGCGTGAATTAAATAATATTTGAAAATTAACAAAAAGAAATAACATTACAAGATGAAAGTACGTGGGGGAAAAATTACAATGAAATATTTCTTCCCATACATGCGATGCCAGAGAGTCTAATTAGTTGTAATCAGTCACGGTAAGAAGAATCACCGTGTAATTGAGAACCTTCATCAAAATCCCCAATCCTCAACAGATCCTTGGATTACTTCATTGTTTAACCGAATATTAGGTATGTGAGATATCTTGAGCCAGTCCTCTCCTTCCTCTTTCTTGCATCTCTTCTCCAATTCTGGACAATAGTAGATTATCAGCTGGCTGAGTTTACTGAGACTCTGTAACCCATCTGGCAATGACACCAAATTAGGGCAAGAAGTGATCTCCAAGCATGAAAGACTTTGTAACCCATCTGGCAATGACACCAAATTAGGGCAAGAACCAATCTCCAAGCGTGAAAGACTCTGTAACCCATCTGGCAATGACACCAAATTAGGGCAATGCCGAATCTCCAAGTGTGAAAGGGACGTGAGATAACCAATCTGATTTGGCAAAGAAGCTAGTCCCTTACAATCATCTATTGTTAGAGATTGGAGAGAAGTGAGATGTTGGATACTCTCTGGCAATGAATTCAGCTCTGGACATTTTATGAGGTCCAAATGTTCAAGTGCTATCAGATGTCGCACTCCCTCAGTTAAAGATGCAAGATTATCACAATTGTAAAACGATAAGTGATGAAGAGAAGTTAAGCTACAGAGCCCATTCATTGACAGAGAATTTATTCTACAACGATCTACGTGTAAAATCTCCAAAGAAGTGAGGTTTTGAAAACCTTCCTCTAGCAAGCTTTCGAGTTCATCAAAATCACTTATCATCAAGCTTTTAAGAGCAGAAAGGTTATCAAATACCTTATTTGCCAAAGACTGCAAATCTCTCATGCCACCAATTCTTAAAATTTCAAGGAGCGTATGATTTTGCAAAAACCCTTCGGGAAGCTCACTCGCATTGGCAACATCACTAATACAAAGGGAGGTGAGAGAAGTGAGATTCCTCACTGACGTCAGCAAAGAAACATTCACTCCCGTGATGTATAATTTTTTGATAAAGGGTATAATAGGTATTTCTCTCAACATAGGGCACTGATTTATACACAATTCTTGAAGGCGAGGAAAACGACATGCATCCCATTGCTCTAATCTCATCATTGAATTAAAAACCAGCTTCTCCAAAGATGGGAATGAATTTTGCCCATCTCCACACACACGACTGTCAATACACTTCACACCATTCATTCTCTGTAATACAAGTTTCTTGAGGAACTGCAGCTTCCCAAATGGTGGAAGTTGTTCACAATAGGGAAAATCTGTTATCTCCATCTCCACTAGATATGGCAGTATCAAGTTTAAGTTCATCATCCAATTACTTGGAAATTTTGAACCACAATATCCAATTAACGTCAACCTCTTCAAATTTGAAGGAGGTTGAAGCGCACCAAGTACCTTCTCCGCCTCATTATTTGGTATGGAAGTAATACTGTTAGGTCGTCCATTTCCATGCCAAGATAAAGTCAGTGATAGAAGAGCTGTCTTCGACTTCAAATTGGCTCTTCTAGCATCTGTTAGGTTCTTAACATTATCAAGATCTGTGATTCTCAATTCACCAGCGAGATTATTCAACCTTTCCAGCTCCCCTATGTCACTACCCTCCTCCTTACCCACAATGAACATGGTAAGTTTTCGCAGGCACATCAATTGCCCCATTCCCAAAGGCATAAATCGAAGTGCATGATAACCCGTGATGTCAAGATAGACGAGACTTTTCATTTGCTTCATACCTTCTGGTAATTGGATGAGATTGCAGCAAGATCTCAGATTTAGTGTCTGGAGTTTTTGGAGAGAGGTTATACCTTCAGGCAATTTTTGGATGGGGGAAAATGACACATCTAGATACCTTAGATGTTTCAAATCACAAATTGATTTTGGCAATGTTTTAGTTGCTCCAGCAAAACTAATACCTATAGACAAGGCTCTTAGATGCTTTTGTTGAGTGAAACAGAGAAGAAGAGCATTATCATTCGCATGGTCAACAATATAACTAGAAAGCAAAATTGATCGCAACGACCGAGATTTGATATCCTTTTCTTCTGGAGCATAGGATAATTCCCCGTAAGCACCCACATAACGAACTGTTTCAGAAATTGGGAACTCTGTATTGCCCTCAATCAAAAAACATTCTCTACTCATCATGGACTGTGCAAGATCATGCATAAGATCATGCATTTTACATCTTACGTTGCCAAACCCATCATCCTGGACCTCTTGTAGAAATGACCTTCCCACCAGTTCATTGAATATCTCAATACCCTTGACGTGCAAATCCATTTCTCTTCTGCAACAAATAAAGCCATTTGCCATCCACAAAGCAACTAGCGCCTCCCTCCTCATCACGTGATCTTTCGGAAATATAGAGCAAAACGCAAAGCATTGCTTCAAATATGGTGATAGATTAGTGTAACTCAACCTCAAAGCAGGTAAAATCTCGCTTGCTTCTTCTATTAGATCCCAAATCTCACTTTCCTTGACAGCTATCCACTGATCTTCATCATCTTTTAGCCGCATTAGGTTCCCGAGTGCCTTTAAAGCTAAAGGAACACCACCACACTTCTTCACTATTGACACTCCAATGGCTTCCAGCTGTACGCACTCCTCTTTCCTTCTCATCCCCAATGCAAGTCGTTGAAATAGATCCCAAGAATCTTCTTCAGACAATCCCCTTATGTTATGGACAAAAGTTGTTGCCATTTTATGGGCAACCATCTTAATACGCGTAGTTACTATTACAACACTACCTGTAGCTCCACACCTTAATACCTCCTTCATTTTACTCCACCTATCACCATAATCATCCCACACATCATCTAGTACAAGCAAAAACTTTTTTCCAGTTAACTTCTGTTGGAGGCGTTGCTGCAAGGGATCCAATTCTTGAAGATCAGGAGAGGAACCATCAATGGACTCTATGATGGCTCTTGTCAATCTTTTTATGTTGAAATTAGTAGAGACACAAACCCAGATCCTCAAATGGAATTGTTGTTTAACCCTTTCGTCATTGTAGACCAATTGAGCAAGTGTTGTTTTCCCGAGCCCCCCATTCCCCACACAGCATTAATAGAGAGATCATCTGCATTGGTGAGTAGGATGTTGACTAGTTCTTCTTTCTCCTTGCCTCTACCAAGAATTTCTGATTCATTCACGAGTGAGCTGGTAAGCCGGGAAGCATCATAGGTATGATTAGCTCCTATGTCCCCGACTTCTGATGCCAAACCAAAATTGTTCTTGTCATTAGCTATGTCATCCAATTTTTCTCTCATATTTTTCAATCTATGCGCCATTCTTGATCTAAACACAAGTGGATTATGACTGATAGAAAAAAAAGATCTTAGCTGATTTTTGAGACCTCTTCGCTGTTGTTGCCACTGAGCTTCAATGGCAAACTCATCTAGCAAATCATCAACATCATAAGCAGCATCCTTGAGGTGTCTGAGCCACACCTCTACAGCCTTGTACTTCCACTGCTTCACCTCTGCATCCTGGAGCACAACTTGAATGGTTGTGAATGTGCGCCCGAGATGTTCAAGGTCAGTCTTTAGGCTTTTGGCAAGCCCAAGCTCTTGAAGAATTGAGGAGCTCGAGTTCCCCACGATTGTACCCGCGAGAGCAGAAACAACTGCATCAACCATAGCTTGTTTAGCAATGGATGTTGAGAAATAGAAAAGGTGAAAGGAAAACTAAAAGCAGGGGATGTAAGGAAGAAATGGGAAGTAAATATTGAGAAGACAGAGAGCAGTATGAGATGAGAAATGGTAAAAGTTGATGTTGGGAAGTTGTTGCTGAAGCTGTCAAAGTTCTCGATCAATATTTACTACTGTGGAGTTGAATCATGGAAGGAGAGTTGGGTCTTAGGCATTGAAAAGGTTGTTGGAGAGGGAGAAAATTAGAGAGATTGTCGGTTAGGTGTGGTGAGGAGAGATGGGTTGCCCTCACTAGAAGACATGGAGAAGGTGAAAAGTGTATTGGCCGACCGCATGGATTCCATACGGTGCGCAGGCTTGACTAGCGTAAACGAGTAACTCTTTCTCATCTTTTATCTTCTAGCAAGTAGCATGTGGAGCTAGCGTGAAAAGGATAGATAGTGCACTTAACTCATAATGATCTTGAAATTACTGTATGCTAACCAAATTAGACTAATTATGGTTAGTCTCTTAAAATTGAAACGATTCAGAGTTGAAGAATTTCTTTCTATTCATATTAAACCCTATTTGGGATATCATAAGGACCACAATAATGGATTGGTTTCTAATTAAATGAGCAATATACAGAGGCTAGAACTATATGTGACCGATAAGTTTTTGTCTTCTTGAGATAGCATTATCGACTTGCCTGTTTCAGATTGAAGTCAGACATCAATGCCGGTAAAGTAAAAAGAAATTTCTCTCAAATCAAATTGATTGCTAGTTTCATCAGCAAGTTTCAGCTCCAGAAGCAATCGTGCACAAAGAAATAATGCCTGCCTGCATGGTTAGCTATAACATTGCCTAACTGTGTATGCATTAATTGACAGTGATAGTTTCAGGCTTCATTTTATGTCACTAAGGTTACAACCAGAACTAGAATAGAGCATAGGCTCAAGAACAAATCACACATATATGATCAACATAATGAAATGAATTAGTTAGCGGTAAGCACTCCTACTTCCCTTTTTTTTTTTTTCCTCATTTCTTCTCCTCCTGGTTTCTTGTTTTTTCTACCACAAAACATACACATTTTTTTAAAGCAAAAAAGACTTAAAATGAAAATGAACTAGAACTAACTGACCCTTCTTCTTCTTCTTCTTCTTCTTCTTCTTCTTCTTCTTCTTTTCCCTTCCCGGTCAACCACATTTTTATATATATATATATCTATGGCTCCCCTCTCATTCATGATGATTATGAAACAAGACTCAAGGAACTAAATAAAAGAAAAAATGAACAAAAAACGACAACCATGGTATATAGAAAAAAGTTTGTGCATGATCAGCAATGTTCTTTCCCTTGCCAGTCTGGTCTACCTAATGTGAACTCCAAGCTGGGGTTCTTGCAATCCATATTAGAAGATCCCAAGTAGCTTATCAGCTGAGTCGAATTGCATTCCTGCAGTATTGATTAAGACATTTTCACGTTACCTCGAATATCTGAATAAAACCCTTAATTATCCCTTCTGCTAGATTATTTCTGGCAATTTTGATCCACTCAATTTTTTTAAAAAAAAAATAGACTTTGGATGATACCTCCATTTGTTGTCCAGATCTTTGTTGTGGCTGGAATGTTCCTTGTCTGTGCCCATCCATGTCGTTGGAGTTTGCCTGGGGCCATGCTTCTCTACCACTGAAACAGTAACATAAGTTTTAATTAGCTTGAATTTATATCGACATGGTGCAACAATTTTAATATTTGTAAGCCAATGCATATAATATTATTTAGATGAGTAAAGCTGATAGACCATTTTTTATAGTTGAATGATCAGCCGAAGCTTATTCAATTAACTGGAATGGTGACATTGTCTCTTATTAAGAGCAGCTCATCTTTCATTTTCACTAACCTACATACGTCAATTTCTTTCATTTTCCCTTGTCAAAAAGTCCAAAATAAGCTACATTTGATACGTGAACAAAGTCTATATATAGAGAGAGGAAGGGATCATGAGATAACTATATGCATGGAGACAGAAGCTAAGCCCTTGTACCTATATATACAAGGCATGTCATTTCAACGAATGCTATTAAGTGTTTAAGAACAGCCTGAAAAGGATGTTACAGGCATCAGGGAGAAAGAGGTGTGTGATGGAAATGTTCGTAAGTGCTATGACATTTGAGGAAATATCATCACAGACAGTGTTAGTTGATTCCAATCTATTTAAGTACTGACCCTAAAAGTCATACAATAATTCTATTTTAGACAGGGCAGTATCTAAGATAAAAGCTTTTGATTTCTTGTGAAAATCTACCATATGCCTTTACATTTACACTTAGTTTAAAGAAACTCCATTATAGGCAGAATTTTAGTTGCCAGTCCTGTCACTCTATTTCTGTCTAACTTTAATGGCAGCTGGAAATCATTTATTCATGCAGTGACTGCACCAAAACCTAAATTAAACTCCAGCGGAGAATCATGTCAAAGTGAAGGTCCCAGGTGGTTTACATCTCTATTTAAATAAACTTTTCTAGCCGAAGAACACCCTTACTGATCAAACCCAAGAAAGAAATCAAAAAACCAATTAAAAATAAATTAATCTACATGCTATTTAGTGGAAGTAGGTACGAATTATAATTAAGTACTAATTGATGAAACATTGTACAACATTGTCATTTTTAATTAGAAATTTGAGGAAAGGAGAGAACAAAATAAGTCAAGATGGGAACTGATCATCTTTTTGGTGTTACATACAATGTGTCCTCGTGAAGGGAATAAGAACCAGCTGATCAGTTTAACAGCAACATGATAATATATTGTTATTCTAAATAGAAAAAGAAAAAGCGTACGTATATAGCTGTGGGAATTGCTTTCTTTCTTATCCTAGTTAGCGTTCGATTGCATTTTGGGAACTTTTCTTTTACACAATAGCGTAACACATTAAAGCTACAAATCTCATGTCAGCAAGAAAATCTTCTAAAATATAAAAGATCGAAAAAGAAGAACATTATATATATATATATAATACAATATAATATAGAAAGCAAAAGCTGCCTGCCTACATGCAATTGAAGAACTCTTTTTATTCCTCAAAAAACTGGCGTGAACGTGAGTGGGTTTTGGATTTCTAAGTTGATCAAGTACAACGCAAAAAGAAATTAAAAGAAGAAGAAGAATAAAAGCATTCTATATATTTCATTAGTCTATTAAACTCTCCTTTTAAAAATTGCCGGGCATGCAAAGCATATCTATGTGTGCATATAGCTAGAGCATAATATAATTATATTATGGATCTCACTTATAAGTTTGAGATTTTAGCTAAAATGGTTTCTTAATTAACATTGTATCAGAATCTTGTTAACCTAACAATCATGACTTTGAATCTTATCATTCCCATTTTATTTGATAAAAAAAATCAAGCACAAGACAATGTGGGTATGTGCAAGTTTCAAGTCCAAGGGGCTTTCACTAGAGTATAATATAATCATATTATGAAGTCTCACCTATAAATTTTAGCTTTTAAATGAGATGATTCCTAAACACATATAATGTTTTTTTATGTCTAGCTTGCCAATTGTGCTCAAAAAACATTTGTGCTCCAAAAAAACATTGAAGAGAGTCGCACAAAAGAGAGAAAGAGGTACCTCGAAGAGTTACTCCAAAGAGTGGTAGCAGCAGAAGTAGTTGATGGAGAGTAGTCGACGTCTAGTTGTACTGTTGGCCCATCTGGTTGCACTACTCTTAGCAGTCCACCTCGCTCATTTGCAGTACTGAAACTGCCAATTGGAGACATATCTTCTTCTCCAGATCCATCTGATGGCCCTCCAACAAATCAATACACATATCCACCAAAAATATGCACACATTTTTATACAGACACAGAAAAAACACACACAATGTTCTTGAATGCATGCATGTACATGTGTTAGATGTGTGAGTACATGCATCCATGCGTTATGTGTATGGTACTTGTGCTTAAGGGATAACAAAAACTTTTATTCATAGGGTTTAGTGGTTAACATGATATACTGAAATAATCACTTGGGTTACAAAGTTATCCAAATTGGGGCAGTAAAAAGCTAAAAATAACACCTAATAACCGAGAAGGACTAACACCTCAAACAAATAAAAAGTTGAAGACTAAGCAATACGAATTACCTGAAGAGGCTGCAGGCTTGTCAGTGGTCTTAACAGTTCTATACATCTGCAAAGTCCAACGGGAATCCATAGGTAGCAAAACGAAGACCATTCAAAGAAAGAGATAAACAAAATATAAGACAAAAAAGAAAATGAAAAACACTTTTCAAAATTCTTATATATATATAATGAATCTCTAGCTACTTTTCTCTCTCTATATATATATATGTGTGTGTGGGCTTCTGTGCTTGTCTTGGATCGATTCATTAATCACGAGGTTGATGTTTGATTAGGTTGTATAGTAATGAGAGAGTGTATTATTGAGAAATGATGACTACTTTTGTCTGGTATCATTCTCTCTCTCTGTTTTCTTTTTTCTTTGAAAGCAGAAACTTGTCTGCCCGAGACCTTTCAGAAGTTTCTCAGGCTCATTGCCTTTCTCTATTATTCTTTACTTCGCCCATTCACTGCCTTCTTTGGCTACTGTGCCTGTGGGATACACCTTCCACACCTCTATCCTCACATCTCACATTCAAGACTCTAGAGGGAGAGAGGGAAGAGGGGGGGTTGATTCATTTGCAGTTTAATCACCTGTAAATGGCTCTTGACATGAGCTAATGTGAGATCTTTGACATCCATGAGTTCAAGAACTGACTTGGGAGTAGCTCCTATTAACAACACGCCAATCAGTGAAAAAAAAAGTGCTAAAAGTCAAAACAAAACATGACAAAACATTAAGAAATGTCCAAAACACACAAATTATTGTAGAAAAAAAAAAAGGAAAAGAGGACAGGAAAATTTTGATTTTCTTACTTTCATGTCCTCCAAGAAGTTCAACAGCGTGAACAAATCTAGCATGAAGAGTGCTGGTCCATCTCATTCTTGGTGCCCTCATGCTCCTCTTTGTTGGAAGTTTTGGCAAGAATCTTGATCTAATCAACCCATGGGGAGAACCCTCTGTAGATCCAACTCCATATTGATTATGGTGGTGGTGCAAATGGTGGGATTTGAAAGCATCCATTGATAGCCCATTAAATCTCGTTGCAGGTGCTAATCTACTGTAAGGACCTGGCAAAGCTTGATTAGGCCCTGATGAGTTTAACATGGACATGGGATCTAGACCTCCTCCTCCAATACTATAAGGTGAAGAAGTGGATGAAGAAGAGTGAGGATTGACAGAAGGAGAGCACAAAGAGGAAGAAGGATAAGGCATTTGGTAAAAGCCCCTCTTGGGATCTTTATTCTCTCTTGATGAATGTTCTAAAGGCATAAAAGGAAATGAACGACTGTGATAAACTGGAATCCCTTTAATTGGCCTCAAACTATCTGATACTTCAAGCAACGAAACCCCATGATTGATGTGATTCAAGTGATGAGCAGTACCATTAGAACGGTGAAGATGTTGATGGTGGTGACTTTTTTGACGATAAGGGTTGTGAGGTAGCTCTTCAACTCTAGCGCTTGATAGATTTCTTCTACTTTCTTCATCAAGTCCAGTAGCTGGATGTGCTAGAGATAGCTCGATATAAGCTTGAGAATCACTTCTCATTGAGCTAACAGTGTTGGACTTACGGATGGCTTCTTGTCTGCCCAGAAGATTGAAGCTTGCATCAAGTTTATCCCTAATGTTGCTGTTGTTGTTACATATGGAGGACGGAGAGGAAATATTGGGAGGACTAATGTGTAGAGAAAGATCAGGAACTGGGTTTGAAGAGGGTTCAATGAAAACTCCTTCCAAGGGCATTTTCTTTACAACTTAATGACCTTTTCTCCGGCTATAATCAAATCTGATAAAAAAAAAAAAAACGCAAGCAAAATGAATCGGCCTAGTGGGTCTTCAACCCTTTTTTCCTTCTTCCTTCTCCTTGAAAATATATGTGAGAGCTAGCTAAAGAGAGATAGATATGGCTAACTAGCTAGCTTTACAAAAGAATAGATGAAAAGCTTGGAAAGAACACACCATTGATACATACTTTAAAGACTTAAAGGGAGAAAGAGTTGGGTGTGAAGCAAAGAGAAGACTCTTTAAATCTTCATCAACAAACCAACATGCTCAAGAAAGAGAGTGTTTGAAAGGTAGATAAAAAAAAACAAGAGCGAGCGAGAGAGAGGGATGTGTGTTGTTAGGAAAAGAAGAAGAAGAAGAAAGAAAATAAGAAGGAAAATAAAAACAACTACTATATATTAAAGTTATATATAAAAGAATTGAAATCTTGAAAGTGCATTGAAAGGAAAGGAAGGATAGCCATAGAGAGAGAGAGGATTTGGGTTTTGGTTTGCACACCTCGAGAGTATATCTTGGAAAATGACACTAGAGAGAAGATGAAGAAGAACACGAGGACTTTCTCTATCTAGTCAAAACCCAATCTCTAAAATAAAAATATAAAATATAAATAGATAACCCTAAAAACAAATGAAAAAAATTGCATCACCATGTTTTTCCTTCCCCGTAGAGAACGGGATAACAAATGTTAGAAAGAGAAAGACTCTTCCTTGTAGGATTCCTTCTCCCCCACACTCTTCGCCTTTCTCCCCCGTCCCCCCCTCTCTCGCTCCATGCAACATATATTCTAATTTCCAAAACTTTTTTTTTTAAATTTTGGCTTGAATTTAAAGATATTTTATTGTATGCTAAAATGGGATTGGATGGCAATTGTGCAACATATTTATTATTTGAAGATTTTTTTTGCAAGAATTAAATAATAATAATAGTAATAATAATGTAGGGTTGTCATATCTATGCTTAAATGGGTTTGGTTGGCAATAAAGTATGAACATTATATACTAAAAAAATATTTATTTTATTAATTGAAATTCAAGTATTGAGATCATTATTAGACTAAATTTTACATATATAATACATGTATTTTTTGTATTATAGGGGTAGACCCATTGACCTGTTTTTTTATATATGCAATAAGAGACCCACATAAAGGGTTGTTTGTTTGCTTTCATGTGGATACATCGTAAACCCTAATTCTACATTACCTTCTAATTCCCTTTCATTCTCCCAAATATTCCCCTTCTAATAATAATCTTTCAACAACCTTGTCTCCTGGCATAGTTTGTGGGTTTTTATTATTATGTCATCCACATGAACTATACACGTACCACATATAATATAACTCCTCTAGCTAGCTAGCTCATTGACTATATATAGATATATTTGCTATGGTTTCACAAAACCCTAGGCTAAATCAAGGCTCAATTTATAATTATGGGATTGTTAACTCTCTTAACTTTAATTATCATGGGGAGCACTGGCCCTATTTGTTTATTCTCTTTCATTTAATGCCAAGTTTTTGCTGGAGATAAAAAAAAATCTGGTCTAGGGAGGCAGCCCCTCTTAATTACGTGTGAATTTTCTAATGCTGTAGCTCTACTGTTTGCCTCTATCTCCAATATTACCGAGGACAAAAACACTAATTCATAGGTGGTGTCTGGATGGTGCATTGAATGCAAAGACCAGAAAAAGAGAAGCCAGGCCGAAAATGACCAAGAATTTGATGTCATCAGCAGTTCTTATAAGAACCTCCCATATTCTACATCAACGGTATATATTATGCCCAATGCAGCGCCTAATTTGTTGTTTCTGTGTCATGTATTGCTATAGATTTTGTGTTTTTCTTTATATTAACATAAAATTCAGATTATAGAAGATATCAGTCGTATGATCTTCTTAAAATAGTCTACTTAAGACCCGATTAAAAGGAGATTAAGGCAGTGTGTTTGGTTCATGTTATGTTTCATACGCATACTGTTATGTGATATGAGATTAAATACATCAAATTATCTAATAATTAATGAGCCGTTGTAATGTGTGATTGATAAAAATATTTAAATTAAAATTATTATTAAGGAAATTTTAAATTAAAGATCTTCTTTAATAAATTAAATATTTTTCTAAAAAAACTAAATGAATTACTTAAGAAATGATTTAAAAAAAACATAAAAATGGTAAAAAAAGAAACAGTCATCTAAATATAGCATATTAGTTAAAATAAAATATTTGAGATTAGTTAATTTAGAATATTTGATAGTATAAACTGTGTAATTAAAAATTTGTTAATTAACAAGAGTAAAATAAAAATGATTGAAGTTTGCTAGTTTAAAAATATTTAAGGTTATTTTTATCTTTTAAATAAAATAAATAGCCTCTCATTTTCTTAAAATATAACTTATCATGCTTTTTAAAGTGGAAACTAATATACGCTATATATATAATTAATCACTTCCTGCTTTCTAAAGCTAAACATGCTATTTTTAAATTATAACTAAAAACTTTTAAAATATTTAAATAAAATAACAATATCTAGAAAAGTAAGGGACCAAATAACTCTAAATTCGATTCTCGAAAACTATTCAAGAATACCCTTATCCTTAAGATTCAGATAAAAATAATATTATACTCAATGTGACCGAATCCTTTATTTTAGTAATTCTTCAAAGTTAATTAACTTTGAAAATTAAAGTGAAGGCCATTTTCTCTTATTCATGCATGTAAATCCTAAATTGGCTGAGAGAAGCAACCGGCGAGGCAGTGGCTGCCTTCTGTAAATATATAAAAATTCTTAAAGTTTTTATGAATGGAACTTTCTTACACAATGATCCTCTAAGAAAATAAGTTTCATTATAGCCCTCTAAATCCAACTTTTTTTTGTTTTTCTTTTTAATTTTCGATCCATTATTTATATTTGTGAGCGAGATAATTATCATTTTTGCAGCCTTCTTGAGAAATATGCCGAGAGGAAAAAACTAATGTTGCACGTTTTGTGTCTTCTTGCTATTATTTTTCCTCATTTGTTTATATATATAAAAAAATCAATTTATTCATTATATTTCATCTTCGGTCTCCTCCATAATTGAGAAACAATGCTGGCCAAATCAAGACTAGTGATAAAGGTTAGTCTGGATCCTTAATTAGCTGTTGTTTATTCCTAAACATGATTCATGGGAAGACAGCTAGTCTTAAAAATAAAGTCACGGGGAAGAACTTGTCAACTCAAGATTCTCAATCGATCACATACTTGTATGCTGGTAAGAGTACACTGGCTCATCTTCAATCCCTTGTCTTTTGTTGAGTTGATGATACGTTTGGTCCCTCTCTTCCAAATGATTTTCAATCCGAGTCTCTTACTCGAACAACGTTATTCTTCTGCTCTTTATTTTTTCAATTTGGTCCTTACGACAATGCCGATGTTAAAGTACTCATCACTTGAAGCTTGAGACATTACGTAGTACATCGAGCAGGGAACTAATCCTACTATTATGTGCAATAAATGACGCATTTATCAACGAAAGGACAAAATAAGGGCAAGAGGATTCAATTGCGAGAAATAAGTGAGGGACTCAAATGACATGAAAATGAAAGTGCAAGGACTAATGTAACATCAGACTCTCTCTCTCTCTCTCTCTCTATCTCTCTATCTATCTTTCCCTACAAACACTACAAACACAGATGGGATTAAAAAAAAAAAAAAAACCCTTAAATAAACTCTACTACTTCTATACAAAAGGTTGAGATGGACGTCATGTCTTCATGGAATGGCTGGAAATGGACCCCAAGGGACCTTAGGATACTGTTAAGACTGAATTTTGACAACACAATACTTATTAAGAAATACACACACACACACACATACATATATATGATAATATTTATATATATACATATACATATATATAATAATAAATATTATCATAGGGATATATCATTATCTGAGCAGAAAAATATATATCCCACATGTATGTCATTAATGGGTAGTCAGTTTTGACAAGAATGTATGGTGGAGAATATGGAATAGCCTGTGTGTGACATTACACTTAATATTTGATTTTTGGTACAGCTCTATACCATACAAAATGATGATCATTCGCCATCAATGGACAGGCATTTGATAACTTATGTCCCACTCTTGCAGCTCCCCTTATTTTATTTTTATTTTTCCAAGAGAAAGGTCAGATTCACAGATTAAAGCTAAATGATCTTCATTGCTTATACCTTGCTTGGCTTTTCTGTTCTAGCTACTATACTTTTTGAATCTATTCATTTCAATCCCTTAAATATGAAATGTAATGGAGGATTCCTGTTTACTATGATTTTCAGTTTCTTAAATCATTTTAATTAGTATATTTGAGGGTTTAATTAGCTATTGATGGAGATATTTTAACCAAAAAAACAGAAAAATATAAAATATTGAAAATTCGATCAAACCCTAAAAAAAAAGAGTGCACATGTGCAACTATATATAGAAACTTGAACAAACCCTTAACTAATTGTGATTTTAAATATTTTTGAAAGAAAATTAAAAAATTTTATTTTTATTTTTATTTTTATTTTGAAGTATAAATTAAAACAAAATGATGTTTTTAGATATTTTGATGTGTTTATATAAAAAAGATTTAAAAAACATAATTTAAGGTATTTCCAAAAAAAAAATTATAAAATAAAATAACCGCAATCACAATCTTAAAATAATTGTATTAATAAACTTAACTTCATGTGGAAATGTGACATCAACCGACACTTACAATTATTGGTGGTGATTAGGCATGCTAACATTCTGGTGCTTTAGATCTGTACCACACTATCTAACTTTTAACAATCCGTTCCTACTCTATAATACGGGAAAAGCAAAGATGTTCATACTAGAATTCTTAAAAGAATTCCTGAAGCCAAAACCTTTTTAAATTTAGAGTGCATCGGCAAAATAATTGATGGGATACAGCGGTCTTTCGCCGAGATATGTTTAATAGCACGAGCAAAGCTGGTGATATTGTCCTGGCGAGGCAGAACATGGAGCAAAGCTTTAAGTCACTCATGATTCACCGAAGAAATCAAAGTCTTGATTCATGAGAGACAGAGAGAATAAGATTTAAGTTGTTTAACTCAAACATTTAAAGTATGTTTTTTTGTTTCATTTTTCTGTAAAATCAGGTTGTTAGATTTATTTCTTCTCGACAAAAAATTAGATGAATTTGGGGAGGGATTAATTATATTTTCCCAACAACTCCATTCTAAGAAGTTTTAGTTATATTAAGTGTCTATTTGGAAAAGTGTGATTGAAGTTGTTTTTTAAACTGTTTTTCATTCAGAAATGCATTAAAATAATTTTTTTAAAAACAAAATCATTTTTTGATATTAGTACATGAAGATAATTGAAAAAAACATCAAAAATATTAATTTAAAATAAAAAATAAAATCAATTTTTTAAAAAAATACTTTTTGAAACATAACGCCAAACAGGGCATCAAGAAAACAATCAATTTTGATCTCACTCCATCTATAAAGTTTTATAAAGGTGTTCTTTCACTTTAAAATTCTTGGGACATCAAGGAGTTATGGATTTCGTTTTTTTTCAAGTTATTTGAAAGTACAAACAAGTTTAGTTAGGTGTTTGGGGTTTTCTTTAGGTGTTTTGTTGAAAATAGATTTTTTTTTATCTAACTCTTAAAAATCAATATACAGAACAGAGTTTTTAGACCATTCCAATTGCATTTATAGTATTTAAGTCAGACTTGTTAATTTCGATCTGTTCCGGCCGGAATGTTCAGTGCCATTAAAAAAACCGAGACGAAACGACGTCGTTTTCATCTCGGTTTTAATTCCGACCCGTTCCCGAAATTCTGTCCGGAACGTCTCGGTACTGTTCCGGAACAAAATCATAATATGTCTTTTATTTTAGAACATTTTATGATCATAATATTTTGGAATTTAAGAGATATTTATAATTTTGAGATCATGTTTGTTTGACTTTGTGTTTGTATTGTATAATTTAAAGTTAATTTATCTTGGATTTAAATTATACTTATTAAATTAATATTTTAATTTTTCATATATATATATATATAAATATGAACAGTATAAACACTCTAAAATCAAAATGTTTAGTTACAATAAAGAAACAAGAACGGTAACCAAAACAATATTATCAACTTTGATTTAAGTAGCGATGGAGGTACTTTTGATTCCGATTTCGGTCGCATTGAAGAGTGGATTTAATATATCGGGAGGGACTTGAAAAGGACCATGTTGCTGCCGGGTGGATTTTTCGAAAGTAAAATTCATGTGATGATACTGCATCTGCAGGCTAAAGAAACGGACGGTGCAGTACTTGATGAGCAGAAGCTTGCTTAGAGTCAACTATGGAGAGCTGTTAATGATCCAAAATTCTTGACAACATGCCATTCTCCACAACGTACACAGACATTGATGTATCATAAATGTCAGGTCATTCTTGCTCCATAATAGACAAATGTCAAATCCAATAATATAAAGCCAGCCTTGTTTAATGACTTGGAACCCAATTCATCTGCAATTTTTAGACCATAACTTTACAATCCTTTCCTTTCTTACTTTCAAAAGTATTTTTAATTTGGGTTGTTTTGAAATATTTTTATTTATGCTAAAGGCATAACTTATAGATGCAGTTAAATGAATAAAATCATGATTATTTTAGACTAAATCTGAAATTTACAATGTAAATTATAAATTATTTACCATCATGCCACGTTTCTTATAAGTTAGGCCTTATAACAACAAGTGCATCATCTAGTTTGTTTAAATATTTTAGATTTAGTGAAAACAAAATATTGAACATTTTTGTTTTGGAAAAGAAAACAGAATGTTTGGGTGAATTATTTAAATTGTTTAGTACTATCATGTGTGTGGATGTGGTCCAAATTCAAGACAGAAAAATTGAATGCTATATGGAAATCAAAAGGCAGTGATTGATAAAAGCTGCCAGTGAACTTCATCCTTTATAGCTGCACCACTTAAATGAAACAGTCCTTCCTTTTGCGGTACAAAATAGTGATGGAGCGTGCAATTGCATGAGAGAACAATCCCCAATCCCAAACCTGCTGTAAAAATGATCTATCACTTAATATCATCGTAATTAATTTGCTCTCCTCAAAATAGTTTTTGTAAAATGGATGAGTTTACACTACAGCTAATTCAATTTAATTATATCCGTATTTGGCTTATAATATTATTGTCAGAATGTTTTCGTCATTATTTCTGTCGGTATTTACCAACGAGTATTTCTTTCAGTATTCGTATGATAATTATCATATTAAGAGTAGAAGAAATTAAATTTTAATCACACAGATCAAAGAAAAGAGACGTTTCACTAAGGATCAATTGGGAAGTTGGGAGCCACAAGGGTCAAGGAAAAGGGCTCGTAGAAAGCATAAGAAATGGCACAAGGGGCACGAAAGATAGAATCAAAGCAAGCAAAAGGGCACTTCAAACAAACATCGAGCGCCTATTGCTTGCTTTCCACGTTTGTCCCGTTGTGGGTTCCTGAACTTTAAAGCAATAATTGAAGAAATGTTAGTGTTTCGAGTCAAAAGGAAGATAAACTGCAAAATATTCTTGGGATATTGTTTTCAGGGAGAGAGATTTGAGTTGCAACAAAGGAATGTGAGGGGGAAAGGGAGTTGAATAATGATAGTGCAAGGACTTGGTCCTTTCTCGTGCGCTTGTTTTCTTTGCTGTTTTTGGTTTTTGCTTGTATTATGTAGGAGTTTTGAAGCTAAGATTGAGAAGCTAGATTCCCGGAGACCATGTGAGGTAGGAGATGTCATCGAGGTCTATGTTAATTGTTAAGTAGAATCTCAAAATATATGCTATTACCACTTATCTATTCTGCATGTGGTGTGCCCACAATTAATGCAGCTAGCTACATTTGTGGCTCATCGCTAGACAATAAATCGAGGTGGTGCTTGGCATGACGGAATGTGTAATTTTTACGAGGGGGGGTTGGAATTTGGAGTTAGGTATATTTATCAGCATTAAATGTGATTGTTAGGGTTCTTAATTATCATTGGTTTGTGAGAGAAACTTTGAAACATCATCACAGGAGCAGTTTTGAGGTGTATTTGTTTGTGTTAAGCAATGTTATTTGGGCCATGACCACGTAGCTGATGATCTACCCTACGGGTCGGGTCATGGGGGTTGGAGAAATTTACTAATCAATTCAAAATACTATTATTTTAATATATTTTTGTAAAAAAATCTATAATATGGTATGATTTTATTTATTCAAAATAGATAAAATGATATCATATTATGGATCTTGACCGGGTCACGAGTTGATCGAGTCACAGGGTAATTTATTAAGTTGTCTGAGTTTTATTAAGTCGATTTTCATTTATTTATTTTTTTCAAAACTCAGCATCAACCATTTTTCCAAGTTTACATGCTAGGCTGAGTTAATTTTAATAAATCTATCTTTAAATTAGAACTTATATATTTCCAGACACCACTTTAGAAATTACCTACAAACATCTGCTATTTTTAATATTTAATTAAAGATGCAGTTGAAATTTGAGTTTTTAATAAAATAAATGATTTTTTTTTTACAATAAGTACATGAACATAACCTACAACAAGCTAATTAAATATGTCCATGCCCCTATAAACATTCATTACAAAATACCCACATGTCTGGGCAAATCCAATAAGCATGATCATTCTAATCCTTCTAAAAAATAATGCAAAGAATATATTGGAGAATGAAAGACTCCACTGATTCTGCCCATATATCCTCCTTTGACTCCTCTTTACATCTACTCCTCGTGCATATACCAGTTTTTTTCTTCTAATAATTAAGATATCATCAAACTAGCTAGCAAATATTATCACTTATATTTTTACTTCATGTAATTCATATATATGATTATAAATACCAAGGTTGTCAATTCCATTTTGGTTCGTAATTTATTTTTTTCAATTGAAATAGAATGTTTAGATTTCGGAGCGTTTCGGCATATCATTTTGGAGTTGTAATGTTTGTGTGTATGTGTGTGTGTATTAAATACATTAATTCAAAAAAAATAGTTCATATAAAAAAAATTATTTATAATTGTGCAATTTAGTCTAAACAAAGACACAATAAAATGTTTTTTTAAAACAAAATTATGAGCATGTATAATATTATGAGAATGTCATCATCAATCTCGCAAGGTAAATATATTTTAATATAATATATATAAATATATCAAGAGACTCTTCGTAAAATTTCATCTTAATCTAACAGTCAGATTAAAATATATGATTGATATTATAAAATTATTTATTATTTTAAAAAAATACTATTTATTCAAAACGGCACGAGCGAAATAAATCAGGAGCATTTCAGCCAGAATTTGGCTGAAAAATCCGGAATAGACCAGAATTTAACCCGAGGTAAAAACAATATTATTTTATATTGTTTTTTTAAATAGTACGAAACATTTCGGCCAATGAGATTGACATTCCCGATAAATACTAGAATTAAATCACATTCAATTAGAGTTATATCAACCCCCCTCCAAATTTTTGTTGTTTCTCTTAAATGAGATCAATAAATTAGATGAAAAATGATTTGATATGACGTGATTAACTTCATAAATTAATCAAATCAATATCTAAAGATATATTTAATATATATATATATATATATATAATACAATGTTGTTTTAATGTAGTTTTTAATAAATAATTCTAAAATAATATCATTTTGATCGATGTGAGTTAATGTGATCACAAACTCGTACATAATGGTAAAGTAAAGATATATGACAATAGCAATACCAAAAGGAAACCAACCCCACATCATTAAATGGAATTGCACTGAAGAACAGTGATATACATGGAGAAGAGATAAGTCTAATCCAACATCATACGATGAGACCAGCTGTAAAAGCTCTAACAACACCTGAATATTTAAGCTTTTGGTTTCGGTCCTACTTGAGTCCCTGTAAGGAAAAACAACTGTGAAAATTGTTGGAAAGAAAAATGATACGATCATCAATAATCAAAATCAACTTTCATGATTCCCCACAACCCAAGAGAGCTTTTAGGGAAGGCCCATGCTTCTCTGAACATGTTTCCTTCGCCATTGCTGAAGCTTACTTGCTTGTAATGCTTTCATTTTCATCAAAGTGTGACCACAATATGCTTGTAAGAAAGTAAAGATAACACCTTTAGCAAAAGTTTATCCATGTCTTCCTCTCACTTTCTTTCCCACTCTCTCTTGCATGAAGGGACATTTTCAGTCTTTTCCCGTAAAGCGATGCCAAACATACCCTAAACAATACGAATTGTGCAAGCCAACCTTACTTTCATTTTTAGAAAAACATGGACCCGACTTATTTGACTGAGACATTAAAGGTTGCTATGCCATTGTCTCCTTTCTCAGTGTATATATATAATTATCTACCATCATCTAGCTAGCACCCATGTCTCAAGGTTTTGGATGGTTGTTCTTGACAATTATGTATGTTTGTCATGTGAGAGAGAGAGATAGTTGTTATAAGTCCACATCTAGGTAGAAGCCTCTACATCTTTATATCCAATTTCACTACAAATTAATTTAATTTGGCAGTGTGTGATTTTTTTTTATAAAAAAGTATATAATTAGAGTAATTACAAGGCCAACGTGTTAGCAATATCCTTCACCAATTCCTTCTTTAGTTAATTTGTCAATTTCTGTCGAGGACGTCCAACCTAAATAATAAAACAATATATATTTGTAATATATAGAGAAAAAATAATAACCATGCATAGTTACATACCTTTTAATACTCTTATAAGTCTTAGCCAAAAACCTTTCAGTCTTGGACTGGATTCTCTAGGTACATACACTATCCGATTATTATTCTTTCAGCTGTTTTTTTTTTTTCTTTCTGATAAGCTAGAAATTAACTACATGGATTACAATTAGGATACCGAGGGCATGTAATTTTATATGAGTATGTCTCATACATGCTTGTTGCTAAGTATATATTAAAACTCAAACCTGCAAACCCTCTTGCTATTATTTCCTGTTTGGTAAAGTTATATATATTTACAAAATAATAAACAATTCTTCTTCTTCTTGTTTGTTTTAATATATATATATATATATATATAGCTTTATCTTTTTGTTTGGTATCGATTGATTGTCTTGCTAGTAATCCCCAATGGACAATCTGAGGAATTTGAAGACTTGAACTCTCTCATTTTAGACAGAATAGGAAAGGATATATCAGAAAAATCAGAGAAAACAGGGCAGAAATGTCTGTATAACCCGTGACCTTAGTATTTGTTTTCACATGCCATTATATATATATATATATATATATATATATATATATATATATATATTCTTGCAGTAATGCACGTACGTGTACCCACCCCCCATATTATTTTGTATTTTATCTTCCATTCTTCTCCGCTTCTCCGTCACCCTTTATGGTACAATGCACAAATCTTCAAAATACAGGTAAAAAGAGATCTGAATACGATCAAAGTCAAATATCCTTGATGTTAATTAATATAATTCTACAAGTGTTTGCCAGTTAGAATATCTCTTACAGTAACTTGGAGTTATTTCCAAAGAAATCTCATTTATGATCACAGTTGGTGGTGTTAGTTCATTTTAATGTTTGAGCCTCAATTTTGGCCCCTCTTGCAACCTCTTTTGGAGACATGAGAACTGCCATTGATTAATTAATTATTAAAACATTTAAGCTTTAGAGAAAAGATATTATTTAGAAGTTTGCATTGAATTACACCAGTGAAATCTATGCGGTAATTCCTTTATTCTAATTGTTTGTTGGGATACACATCACCTTTCATTTCCCTAAATGATTTACTGATGGAGTTGTACAAAAATTATTTAAAAAATGACTCTTATTGATGGCTTTATCAATGAGAATTTATGCTGGTATTTTCTAGAAAGTTAGATATAAATTACTTAAAATATCACTCTTATCGATGACTATACTAACATGATATTTTGTTGATATTTTTCAAAGAGTTCAAAAGAAACCACCTAAAATACAACAATTATCAATGGTTGTATTGACAAAATGACACCAATAGAATTGCTAATGGAATGTTAACGATGAAATCATTAATGGTATATTCCGACAACATCATTGATAGAATTACAATCTGTGTTTTCGACGATGAGAGCACTACCAATAGAGTCACAGATGAAAACTATATTATTGATGATTATTTTAACGACAGGCATTTCACACCCATGTATTTGTCGAGGAAGCAATTTATGAGACTAATAACATTCACATATCATTAAACACAATCGTCTTTATAATTAATAGTACCATCACCTTCATAGTATGTTTGATCAATTCATGTACAAGTATAGGGACATATCACATGTTCATATATACTTTTAATTAAAAGTAAGGACCATGAGATCAATTGTTTGAATTTAGAAATCACAAACTTAGCTAAAACTTGTTGGCACTTATTGAATATAGTTTTTTTTAATGTTTTAAAACCCAAAATATTTTCCTATCAAGATTTATTGCCTTTCAATAATGTATTTAGTAGATTATTAATTTGTATTTAGAGAAGACATTTAAAGAGTAACTTTTATTTAACATATCTCTATAAAAAAATAAAATTCTGAGTAATAATATGAAAAGTTGCTCAAATTAACCTCTAAAAACAATTTCCCTTGATTCTAATATTGATGAAATCATCCTTACATATGCATTGGAATTGTTTAAGATATGGATTAGTTTGGGTTAATCGGTCTATTAATAGTACTAGTTATTGCTAATTGTGCATGTCCCTATCTTTGTTGTGCTATAATAATTCATTCATTAAACTAGTTCCAACCCCAGTAGGGTATGATGTGGGGCAAGAAATAGTTCATTCATTAAAGAAAGAGTGAGAAAAAAAGAAGTCATAATACAGTATTTTGAGGTGGGAAATAATTGAGAAACCTCATTCCAATAATTCATATACCCTTTTGACAAACAAATATTTTGAGGGTGAAAGTAGAGAAGAGAAAATTAGCTGAATTATTACACATATCCATAAATTATCACAATTATATATATATATATATATATATTCAAATTTCTTGACATGTAAATACAATATAGTTTAAAATGCACAATAGACACTAGCTAGTTATTTCCCACTCTAATTCAAAGAAGAATGATTTATACGTGTTTGTGTTTTGATAAACATCTTGTATCAAATCCTGTGATCTTTTATCCCTTTTCCTTTTTTTTACTTTACAATGCATAAAATGTGTTTATCCTGCTCAGCAATTGATATATACAAACAATAAATCTCTTTTGATGTCTCATGTGTCAGCATTTGTTTGTTACAAAAACAAAACAAACACATCAACCTCTAGAGAAAAAAAAGAATTTTATAAGTTACTAACATTGTTTTTTCTTAAAAGGATAGAGATGATTCCATTAAAATACAATCAATTTAGCAAAAGGTAAAGATAGTCATCATAATTATTATGGCTGTGTAGTCTAGCTAAAATTTCAAAGTTATTCGCTGTCGTTTAAGTGGTTCCGGATTTAATTTGGTTCAAATCAATGATGTCTTAAGTGTTCACGTTGTATAGTCAAAATCTCATTAATCCTTGTAAGAAATCATAGTAAATATTCATTGAACTAATTTAATTGCACATTGACACTCGGAAAAAAGTTGTACATTTTGAAGTTGACATTTGAATATCAATTTGTTTGGGGGAGGGGTTAGGAGGGGTAAACCCTAGATGGCCCATTCCTCGAAAAGAGAGTAATGAATGCAAAGGAGGCAGAAGGATACAGGACTTTTTTTTGGCAGAAACAGAAACGATGGTCTGATGTGAGAGGTGAGAAAATGATTTTGTAATCGATTGCTTTATGATTGATTAGAAAATTCCTTTTTTTTTAAAAAAAAAAATACGACCACTATATCAGCTAAGATCCTGCATCGCCATTACCACAGGTCTTCCAAGTCTTGTGTAAGAGAGAGGGAGAAAGACACGAATTAAAGTAGAGTAAGAAAAAGACTCCTTGAACTTCCCTTCTCTCTTCTTTTTATTTAACTTTCCCTCTTTTCTTGCTGACAAGAAACGAAAGTGAAGACAAAGTAAGCCATCATGAGGCTATGATGAGTTTATGATACTATATGCATGTGCAATTGTGCATGCATGTCTTATTAAGCCTCTATATATATATATATATATATATATATATATATGTTTTTCCTTTATATTATCATACATAAAGTTATTAAATTGTAGCTCTATGACACAAAAATATGATAATCTTGCTAAAGTTCAATTAATTGATTTATTTTAACTGCTTTTAAAATCAAAATGGTGTTGTTTAATTATTTTTTTTTAAAAAAAGTGAGAATTGATGATTTTGGATATAGCCTCCTCATTAGTGGGTTTTATAGCTATGAACTATTATTAGATTAAATAAATTCATTGTGATGGACAGGGCAGTCCAAATTGCAAGAAAGTTGGTATGTTCCTTCATTGGAGAGAGAGAGAGAGAGACATAGAGAGAGAATTATGGGTTGTTTTATATTGGATTGTGTGTGTGTAACGAGCTTTTACATCATATCGTAGTTAAGGAGCCTGAAGAGAGAGGCTCATTGTGTCCTTCATGAAAGTGTTTGAACTTTATTGTTTGCCTCACATTTAAAGAGAGGTATTGTGTCTTGGTGTAAATACAATATACTATTATACTTATATCATTACTACTTTATTGGTGTATACATTATCTCATATACTAATGTGGGCCTTTTAAAAAATTTCATATTTGTGTTAATTTGTAGTCTTATCATGAGATGATACATCAAAAGTATGGTTTGTGTATTTTATCTTTTTTGTTAATTTCCATGCCATGTTTTCTAGGCCTATTTAGATAAGGATTGAGAAGACATTGTGCATGACAATACATAATGCGAGAGATTGCATATAATGGAAACAATGTGGTACAAATCTGCCTTATTCTCTTATTTGTTGTACCCTCAATCTATGCATGTCACCCTAGTTTAAACTCCAAAGTTTGAATGATTCAATTCAGTTAAAAATATGTGTTAAAACTTGGTGGAAATTGTTTTTTTTCAAGTGTTTTCATAGATATAAAAATCAAAATAATGTTTTTATAAATATTTTTTCAATGATTTTAATAATATTACATAAAAATCAATTATTTGATCTTTGAATAGAAAATATTTTTACCTAATTACCTAAACTACATGTGATTACTTACTTTTAAAAATGATCTTGATTTTAACTCTATATCATTGATCCTTTAGGCTTTGTGTTGGACCTCTTATTGGGTTTTTGTTTGTGTTATAGGCTAAATAAGCCCATTTGAAATTGAAAGAAAATAGTTCATCTATTTCTGAAATAAAAGAAAATTACTAAACTTCTTTAATTTTAGGAGTTTTCTTAATTTAGCCCCTAAACTAATATCTTTTCAAATATTTTTATGATTATAGTTTTAATTCAATCAAAATCTTCATCAATTTCCATCAAAAAGTTTTTATTTTCAATGAACCTTTTTAAATTTCAAAATAAGTTTATGAGTAACTAATGTAATTGTCTTATCAAGATTGAAATATTAAATATAGAAAGATAAGACTTTAAGATTTGGAAAGAAACTATGAAGCCCTAAAAGAATGTGTAAACCTCCTTATAAATAATTGTTGCCTTGGCCCACAAGAGCTTAAGTCTAAAAAGTTAGAGTTGGAATATGCATTTCAAGGTTACCTTACATTTCTATGGAAGTTAGACTTTAATTAATATATTGTTGAATTTCTCGTAGACAACATCATCAATTATTACTGTCCCAAAACCCATAACTAACCAAGTCCGAAATCTTTTGATTACAAGATGATCTTTTGATTACAAGATGAATAATTTTTCATATGATTCAGAACACATGTTAGTACTTTATAATTATTTTTTTAATGGACACGAGTTTCATATTGAAGAATATGGATAGGGTAGAAGGACATATAACAATATTGGTTCAAATTGTCTTTAATGGATACAAGTTGTTAGTTATAAGTCGAAATAGCTTATAATAGTATGGGTTTCAAATTGATTTCAATGTAATGACAATTATACAAAATTATTATTCAATGATAAAGATATATAGTTTCCAACATCACTATTGATGTTATTGCGTATGTGTTCAACTATGTTAAGTATACGAAGGATGGATAGCTACAAAATACAAGTAAAATCTTTTGGATTGAAACTGTTCAACATCATGGCGAACATTACACATGGACATGCCAACAAATTAATTATGTTGGTATTTTTCAGTATACACGAGATATGCTCCCCTTATCCATTGCAACTATTCATTCGAAACATTACACATGGTATTGCCAATAAATTAATTTCATTTTTTTCAAGTAGACACGAGAATCATTCCTCTTCTCCATTGCAACTGTTGATTTCACCCGAGAATCGTGCGTAATATTTGGAGGATTTTTTTATTTTTTTGTGAGGGAGAGAATTTTTAATTATCATCTATGGAATCACCAATGAAATAATTAAAAATATTAATATTATATTATCTATCAGATAACACAATATAAAGAGCACAACAATAATACACAAGCATTTCATATAATTATCTTTCTTAATCTTTATCTTTCACTCTCTAAAGTCCTCATGTTGTATAGTCAAAATCTCATTAATCCTTGTAAGAAATCATATTTGACACTCGGAAAATAGTAGTACACTTCGAAGTTGACATTTGAATATGAATTTGTTTGGGGAGGAGAGAAGGGGTAAACCCTAGATGGCCCATTCCTCGAAAAGAGAGTAATGAATGCAAAGGAGGCAGAAGGATACAGGACTTTTTTTTGGCAGAAACAGAAACGATGGTCTGATGTGAGAGGTGAGAAAATGATTTTGTAATCGATTGCGTTATGATTGATTAGAAAATTCCTTTTTTTTTTAAAACAAAACTACGACCACTATATCAGCTAAGATCCTGCATAGCCATTACCACAGGTCTTCCAAGTCTTGTGTAAGAGAGAGGGAGGAAGACACGAATTAAAGTAGAGTAAGAAAAAGACTCCCTGTACTTCCCTTCTCTCAAAGCTTTCTTTTTTTTTCTTCTTTTTATTTAACTTTCCCTCTTTTCTTGCTGACAAGGAAACGAAAGTGAAGACAAAGCAAGCCATCATGAGGCTATGATGAGTTTATGATACTATATGCATGTGCAATTGTGCATGCATGCATGTCTTATTAACCCTAGTAGTTGGCTATAATGTGTGTGTGTGGAGCATTCTGGGTTTTCTTTTCTTTACAGTTTCACACCTTTTTACTTCTTTTTTTTCTTATTTATTTTATTCAAGCTTTTGAACATTTCAATTATATCCTCACAAGTTTGTTTTCCCTTTACATTATATTTATATAAACAAAGTTATTAAATTGTAGCTTTATGACACGAAAATATGGATTAGAAATATGATAATTTTACTAAGGTTCAATGAATTGATTTATTTTAATTTCTTTTAAAATCAAAATGGTGTTGTTTAATTTTTTTTTTAAAATTGAGAATCGATGATTTTGGATAGAGTCACCTAACCAGATGGATTTTATAGATATTAATTATGATTAGATTAAATAAATTCATTGTGATGGCCAAAGCAATCAAAATTGCAAGAAAGATAGTAGGGGAGAGAGAGAGAGAGAGAGAGAGAGAGAATTGTGGTTTTTTTTTTATTGGAGTATGTGCGTGGGATAAATCAAAATTATTGTTTGTGTATTGTCTTCGTCAATTTCCATGCCATATTTTGTAGGCCTATTTAGATAAGAATTGAGAAGACATTGTGTATAAAAATACATGCTCCAAAAGACTTTATGCAATGGAAACTATAAATCCTGGAAAATAAGTGTAGGTGTATATTATAAACTAAATAAATAAAGAAAATTAAAGTGGAGGAATTAACATACGGATTTAAATAAAATAAAAATTCATGAATTTTTGTTATAACATCGGGAAGAAATATTCAAGATAGCGTAGTTTTTAACTCGAAATTAATTGGGGTTAGATTTAAATTCAAGAAATGAATTAAAAGTAAAATAATAATAGATATATAATAAGTTGATGTTAGAATTGAAAGAAATGTAAACAATTAGGACTTTATTATTAGAGGAAAAGATTTGGGGGTAAAAATAAAGCATTTAAAGGAAATAGAGCCTCAATTAATTGGGGTTAGATTTAAATTCAAGAAATGAATTAAAAGCAAAATAATAATAGATATATAATAAGTTGAGGGGGTAGAATTGAAAGACATGTACATAACTGGGACTTAATTATATCATAATTAAGAAGAATTTCAATGATAAAAAGAGATTCAATATTACCAAAAGCATCTGTACAATGGTCAACAACAGCAGAAAAAGAGGGGAAGAGATTTTGGATTTCACAAGCAGTTAAGATTACATGTTCCTTGATATGATGCTTCTTATATTCATATAGACTTTCTGTAAGAAATACCAACACCAACAATTCTGTAAAACATAGCCTTGTTTGGGCCAAAGTTCCTCATCTGATCTGAAATTGGAAACAAAAGCAAAATAAACTTTCTTTAATGAGGTGGTCATATGAGAAAATTTAGACTGATAAATATTTTCTGCTCTGTATATCTATTGGCTAGGCCAATAAGGTTTAGTACAGCAGTAACATATCCTCAAATCTGCAGAGTAATGATGCTGTGGGTGTGCATACTACTATAGGTGCAATGTGACTTGCCAGGAATTTGCAACAGCCTACTCTGCCTTCCATTTATAATACAAGGAAAGTAAACCAAAGTTGATTCAATTGTACCATCTAGTCACTATGGTAAAAGAAACATAGATTGACATCGAACTAACTGGGAAATGAGAGATTTTGGTGTGATCATCACCTTTGATGCTATTTAGTTTGGTGGTGGTGGAACATACAAACAAGTTGATCCTGTACAAAGATATGTATATATAACTAGTTACCTTCCTCAAACGCATCTTTTCTTTTCTGGAAGATGTTCAATATCAGAATGAGTAGCATTTGATTGCTGTATCGGAACAGAAAAGACGAAGACAATCATCAAGACAGGCATGTTCCCCTGTCCTTTACAAAATAGAAACTCACTCAGAAACTGTCTCATATACTAATTTATTCTATATTTGTCTCTCCAAACAAACATGTTTTTGTCTTATTTGTATTTGTTCATTATGTCTCCCCAACCAAGTGATTGAATGAGCGATTCATTCCTTCGATTTATGTTTTACAGGAGCTGTTAGGGGTGACAGGATGAATGCACATATGAATAGTTCATATACATGCAGCAATGAGCAAACTTGTTGATTAGCACACAAGTTTTAAAGTGAAATCTAGGATGACAATATGGATTCCAGCTTCTTCTGCAGATGGAGTTCCAAGGAGAGCATGATGGATCTCCAGGTAAAATGGGGTGACCTTCTTCTGTGAAGTTTCAATTGCTTGATCATCTGGTTTACAGTTTCCTCAGTAGCTAATTTCTTACCTGCCCACAGGATCTGTCGAAAAAGAAAAGGGAGTTATTCCATGATAAGTGAAATTCATATAAGATCAAGCAAGTTGCTGGCTCAAGCAAACAATGGAATGCACCTCGGCATAAACAGCCACAATTTCGGAAAGATAAGCCTTTTGGGTGCCAAGAAGTTCCACATCCGACCTGAGATGAAACAAGAAAATAACCAGGGTAAAGAAAATCAGTGGAAAATTGAATCGAATGGTTCTAGTAATACTTCAACCATGTGATGAAAATCTGGCCTACACTTCAACCAATGAGCATAGCTGCCGATGAACAAGTTTGGCCTCCTCTAGATTATTTTTCAGTGGCAAATGGCCTAACCATATCCTCAAAACCTGTTAAATAGAGAAGGCAACTTCACAGAATGGCCATTATATGCTTTCTAAAAGGAAAATAAATTCCTAGCTTTGCTTCTGGAACAGTTTTGCCGCCTAACATACTCTCCAGTCGAGCATCAGTCCGAAAGGCAAGTCTAAAAGGAAATACCTTATCTGCTTTGAGTTTTTCACGATGGAACTGCAAGATTTTCCCTAGAGCAGAAACAGCAGTATCATGGGCCATTACATATTCCATCTGCAATGCGTTAGGATGCCCCATAACCGCATTCAAAGCATAAAAAGCCCCTGCAAAAGAAAAACTATGTGATTTATTGCAGAAACTGATAGCACAGGACTTACTCCAGTTGCAGAAAGCAGAATAACAAGCAATAACCTCTAACAGAAGACTTGAATACAGAGCCACCAAACTCTGCCGCTGTACCAATTGCCTGCGCAGCTACCTGAAACAAATAGTCTTCTGAATCAGAAACGCATGCACCATAGAAGTGTTCCAATATCACAGGTATGAGTGAGAGATAACCTCTTGAACTTCGGGAATCTCATCCTTGCATGCTTTAAACAGAAATAGAAGACTAATCTTGTACCGCCTGTTTTATCAGATTGAATTAAGCACATTATAAAAGCATGCTCAATCAATAAAAAAGAGGTGGTCTACCTAAATGCCTCTTCTTGGAATTGCTTCGCAACATCGCAAAATACATGCAAGGCAGTTCTTCGTTCTTCGACTATTCTATCCCTCACCTGAAGGCAACGAAGCAGGGGGAAATGAAAACAATTTGATGGGAGTTGGAAAGTCATCAGGGTAGCCCAGTAGCAGCCATCATGCGACAGTTTTATGGACCACTTAACAATTTTTGGAAATTATAAGGTTGTGGTTATCACCAGGGAATCACAGAATGTGAGCAGAAAAGGATGTTTAAACTCACCCACATAAGTTCTATGCATGGCGCAAGCTTGCCGATGAATGGTGAGAAAGTGTTCTTGTGTGTTCTGATGAAAGTGGTCAAACAATCAGCTGCCTGCATTGAAATGAACAGACGGCAAGAAACATAACTCATTTCAAGGATCATCTACAGATAATTAAGTTTGAAATAAGTGGCAAGGCATCTCCAATTAAAGATGACAAAAACTGCAAACTTTGTCATAAACTTTCTGTTCTTCCCCATTTTCTTCATCTGGTAATGTCTGATTTATTCCTTCAACAGCCCCAACTCTGCTTCTTGAAAGAGATGATATCTTTTGCAGAACATTCATTATCGTTTTTAAGAACAGGTCAGTCTGGTCTTCATCTAGTACATGTTCAGACATCTGAAAGATAAAAGAGCATGCAGGTTGGTAATTTAAGAATATATAACATTTTGCTGTGACACATGAATTCGACTAGCGGTTAATGTTCATTTTGAGTAGGATCTTAAACAGATATAAGCAGTAAATATTTGTCCAAAGCGAGACAGACCTTCATGCATTCATCCAATGAGTCCAAAATTACTATCGCAATCTCAGGCAATGATTCCTACATACGAATAGAAGTTAGGAATTACAGTAGCTTAGCTTAATTAAATGTTATTTATTTGAACCCAAAGCAGAAAAAAAGCTTATTTCCAAGTAGAAATTACCTTACTTAGAGCTCTAACCATAGCTGGTACCACATAAGAGCATAGCTTCTTAAAAGGAGATTCGTCAGCAGACCGCTCAAGATACCCTTCTTGTGTTGCTACTTTGGATGATTTTAATAGCACCGGCATGGCTAGTGTCAAAGCACCAAAAATTAAACTGTGATTGTCGCGATCATGAGCATTCCTAGTAAATAAAAAACTTAGATGGAAAAATAAATAAAAAGCTATCAGAGAATCTGTAATCTCTCCTGAGCAGTAGTTTTAACTTGGAGAATTCAGCTTTCTTTGTCAAGAAACATTACCTGAAGCAGCAACTCTTCGGATTTCTTCACTGTGTTCAAATTTGAGACGTGGAACTAAAGTCCGAGCAACCTACACATCATTATTTATCATTGCATTGTAAGTTATTTCCAACTTGCTTGAAGAGATTCAAGAAAAAAGAGTCATGATCATGATATGCAGTGTTACATAACCAACCTTTTCGATCCATACCGAAAGGCCTTCCTTCAACTCATCAGCAAGTAAATACAGCCCTTCACAAGCTTTGAGTTTCTCCTCCAGGACCTTAGTTTTGATCCAAATCTTTCTATTTCCAAGAATCTGGGCCCTGATACTGTAAAAATCATATATTCCTCAGCAAAATAAAAGGGCTAGAAACCCTAATGTCGGTCATTGTTATCATAACGTAGGTATTATCAAAATCATTTCTTCTAAAGGAAAATCATTCACAATTTTGGATCATAGCTTCCTGAATTCCAGCATTGTCCTTACAAATATCGAAAACGAGAAAAAATATTGACAGTAAATTACTTATTACAGCAATGTAGAAGCCTACCTGCCATCCGATTCGTCAACTTCGTCAGGATTCTTCGGTATAATGACATATGATCCAATTTTAGCAGATTTAATCAACATCGGAATGGCAACACTCATATAAGGTCTGAATTCTTGTCCCAAGCATTTCCCGAGTCTGGCCCATGCCTGCAACATGGTTATAGATTTGTGTTGGATAGAAAGCAGATATAAATGGGAAGTGCTGCCTTTATGTTTGAAATAATCTGGAAATGTAGCAATGACGTACTTGCAACAGCTGACTTCTCATTGGATCATTTTCCTCTAATTTTGATCCTTGTAAAGAGAAGAGCAATTGCACAACCTTGTATGAGATAATAAACAGTTAGTAAAACAATGATCTCACAATTATAGATCATTTTGGCCATTCCAACTAAGAAATAAATCCAATTGGTTTTAGTTATGGACTGACTTCAGGAGGTCTATTCTGACAGCAACCACAATCAATTTAAATTTCTATAAATATTGTTATTGTCCATTACCATTTCTATATCTGATCTGATCTTATCCTTTCCTACAGCCAACCAAACCATAGTTATGCACTCCACGGAATCGGCAAGATGGTTGTGGTCAAGTTCTTCATTTGCAGTCATCAATATAACTTTAAGATAAGGCATGACACTGCTATAATACTCTGAAAAGTGATCCTGCAGTGTCAAAAAAGAAGGTAGAATATATCTAAGAAAACAAAAACTTGGATTAAATGAATATCAATAATCAAGTAGTACCCGTGATGAATGAGCAACTGCTGACAATACTCTTAAAGTTTCACCCTGGACCATGTGATTTACTTTCTGCATAATAAAAAGTAGTGTTTAAGTGCATTATAAACAAGGGTGCACACAGTACATACATAGTTAGAATGAATTGTATTGCAGGAAATATACCTGTAATTGTTTGAGCAATTTGTTCACAATTTCCTTCAGGTAAGGTTTCAGAGTACTTGAAGAACAGTTCCAGGTGAAGTCGAACAACGCTAAATAAGCTTGCACCTGGAGAAATAATTAGTAAACCAGAAGAATCAAGTATATAAAGCGTCTAGGGATGAAAGATGGTAACAGGCTACTGGTGTTAGAAAAGTAAGTCAGGATTGCTGAAATCATCTTTTCAGGAATCAAAGTACCTGAACACGGGGATTACTGAAATCATCCATGGCTTTGGTTAAGACAGGCATCGCCTTTTCATGATACTTGTCTTGAAATTCAGGTTTCAAATGCTTGGAAAATTGTTTTATTGTATATAATGCTGCCCAACGCACATGAGGGTGCATGTCTTCGTCGACACTTCTGATAATTCTTCCTGCCATTTGATTCCAGCCTTGTTTCAACTCCTGCATTATAGAAACTCAGGAATGATTTTGAAATCTAATGAAGCCACAAGAACTAGAACCAATTGACAAAATGCATAGAATGGAAAAAGAGGAAAAGTTCTGAGACCTCTGGCTTTGAGCATTTCTCTGCAACAATGCCAAGGAAAAGAACAGCAGCATGGCGGCTCTGCCAATCTTCAGCACCAAAATGAATCGCAAATAATTTGGGGAAATTATTCACAAGAACTTCCCCACCTAAGGAAGCTGCAATTCTAGCCAAGTACCTTACCACAGGCAGACTATGGATGTCAGTCTCTGCAGTTCCCCTTTCTGGGTTATCTTCTAAATTTGCAAGCACAAACAAAATCTTTTCAAGCACCTTTGGGATTATAAGTTGTGATCCTCGCAACATCCGTCGACCCTCAACCCTTTTTTCAGCTAAAGCAACCACAAACTCTAGTGCAATAATTTTTGTTTTGTCTTGAAGTTCAACCCCGTCCGCGATTCTAAGCACAGATAGAACCAGATAATCAAATTGGCTACTCAAAGACCATGGCTTCTCCTTCGCCAACACAGTCAATTCATCGACCAGCACCTGCAAACATCTGTCTGATCTTTGCTCGATCAAAGTGGAAATGGTCAACACTATTTCAACTAGAAGGACAGTACTATATCTTTCATGGTCCCACCGATTCGTCCAGTGACAAAGAAAACGAATTGAGGCCAGAGCTGCCTCAACCTGTACCTCTAAACTCATTTCTTCAGAATCAAATATATCCACTAAACTTTCATAAAAGGAATCAATACTAATAACCATATCTTCGACAGCACATTGTGGGATCAACTTAAAAGCAAATAAATCGCACACTTCACTTTCTCTTCAGAATCAGAGTCAGACCTAATAGATTCATAGACAAACTCAAGAAGCTCAGGCCATTCATTTCCAAGTCTTGCTTCCTTAGTAGCAATGGTGGCGACAAAATCGCTAATTTTATGCAAGATCTCTATTGAACTCTCTGTATTCAAACAATCAAGAAGTGCAGATTTGAGTTCTTTATTCATGAAGGAGGTTTCCTGCCAAAGATCATGCTCATTTTCTGTAAGAATCTGGGATAAGACATCAAAGGCATATTCCTTGCAAATCACAAATTCAGTGGCGCAAAATTTTAAGTAAGAAACAAGGCAGAGACAGAAGGAAGTAAGGTAATTCTTTTTAAGGTAATTCAAGAGTTTTCGGGCATCCATTAAATCAATGGAATATTCAGGGAAGTTAAGTTCATTAAGAAAACAAGTAAAAGGTAAAGCATCTACTGAATCCAGGATTTTTATGGCTTTATTTCTGAGATAATCCCTGGTTGAACACGGGGATGATAGTGGCAGCGGAGCAACTGAGTGTAATGGTGACTCCTGTGAGCTCAATGATGATGATGGTCCTAGTCTTGATGGTGATGGCGGTGACCAGTTTCTTGCTTTACTCGGGTTTCCTCGGCCTGGAAGTAGTTTGGCCTTAAAGCGCAAAGGAAGAAGGGAGCGTGGTGGTACCGCCCTAGCTGAAACTCGACGCGGTGGTGCTGATGTTGTAGTGGTGGTTACCATTCTTGAAAGCGGGGAGTTTCTTAAAGAAGAGGTGGTGTGAATCTTCTGAGAGGGAGAGAAGGAAGGGAAGCACCGAAACTGGAAAGGCGGGCTTTCAGGTTTTGTTTTAGTTAGTTGGTTATTGTATTTAGCAGAAAGTGAATTCAGGGATTAAACTAAAACATTTGCGTTAATGAGATGATCAAATTAGGAAATTTAGAAAAATTAGAGGGCTTTTCAGAGAATTAATATATTAGCAAAATGTTTTTTCTTTTCCATATTCTTGAATTAATATAGATAATCAGGTATCTCAAACCCTAGGTTACAATTTTTAGCTGTAATTATTTTTATTTTATTTTATAAGTTATGAATTCAATAATAATAATAATTTGTTTTGAAAATTTAGACAGGAATCGATCTAGTTATATAAACTTAGACTAAATTAAATTTTGAAGTCTAGTTACAAAAAAATCCTAAGATTTTAAAAGAATATATATTTTTATATATTCCTGAACTAACTATAATGATTCATTAAATATTTTTTTTTGAAAACTTGAAATGATTAATCTTGCTGTTAAATAAATTAGATTGTTCCTTGATTTCTATAGTTTAAATCTTAGATGTAGAATCCAAATGAATTTATTTATTTAAAGTGATCAAGTGTCTAAATGATTTTTAAAACTATTTGAAAAGGAGATTTAATATTGATTAACATAAAATTTAATTCAAAAAATACCCATTAACATAATATCCATTAATTTGATTTAACTTTACAGACAAGTGCGTATATGCTCAACAAAATATTCACAATAATTTTTTAAATTTAATTGAAAAATAAGATACTATATTTTAAAATTTAATTGACAAAAAAAAACATATAACATGATAGGAGTGCCCCTCTTTACTAATTCTCACTACGTATTACATTATAACTACGTTTATATTTTATATATATATATATATAAAATGAGCATGTTTGATAGTGTAATTAATGTTGTTTTTAAAAGTATTTTTGGTAAAAAATATATAAAAAATAATTTTATTTTATTTTAAAAAAATGACTTTTGACATCATTATATTAAAATAATTCAAAAATATTATTTAAAAAAATAAAAATAAATAAAAAATATATTTTTATTTTTTAAAAATAAAACAAATATTCAGTACGGGTTGATTTTGAGAGTAGTTGGACGTAATTTTCAAAGTAATTGAACACAGTCAATCACACTTGTGAGAAGAAGTTCAGCCTTACCAAAGACCTAAGGTCTAAAGCATGCCACGACTTCTTCTCCTCTAAACATCATTTCCTAGCACAGCAATATCCATCTCCAAGAAATTGTCGAAGACGAACACCAGCCAAATCCAAATATAAAATCTCACATGGCTGAAAACCTAGTAAATTTTGGTATCCTAGGATGCGCCAAAATAGCAATTAAACTGGCAAGAGCCATAAACTTAGCACCCAATTCAATTCTTCATGCTATCGCCAGTCGCTCCCTGGAAAAGGCCAAGCAATTTGCTATACAAAATGGATTGCCAGAGACAGTCAAGATTTATGGTAGCTATGAAGAGTTACTTGATGATCCATCCATCGAGGTTGTTTACTTGCCATTGCCTACTAGTCTTCATGTTCAGTGGACAGTCTTGGCTGCTCAAAAGAAGAAGCATGTGTTGTTAGAGAAGCCAGTCGCACTTGATGTGGGAGATTTGGACAAGATTCTGGAAGCTTGTGTATCAAATGGTGTGCAGTTCTTGGATGGCTCAATGTGGTTGCATCATCCAAGAACTATGAGGATGAAGGAGCTACTCTTTGACTCCAATCTTGTTGGACATGTGGACTTTGTAAGTTGTGTTCATCTCTTTCTTCTTGTTTTTTTTTTTCAATTTCTTTTTGAAGAGAAAATGCCTCAGAGATTCCAGTTTTTAGCTACAAGATCTGTGACTTTCCCGACAAGTTTTATCTTAATTACTATCTTATCTAAAATCTTAATTGTTCAGGTGAGATGGTTTATTATATGGTATTAAAGATCCATGGTTGTCACGACCCGAGTCCCGGATCCGTGACCGGCACATAGGCATGGTCCCCCTCCAAGGTCCCACACCTATGCGAACCCAAACTTACACACAAACTTATCATTCAACTTCAGACTTTATGCAGCGGAAATATCAAAATAGACTTCATTACATAATTCAATTGTCCTTACACACAAGATGAATACATATGGTTTTACTTGTGGAGCATTAACTAGACATATGAACAAAAGTATCAAGCACAACCAAAATAGCAGGTTCCAAGAGTAGAACAAATTGACCTGCTAGCAAGCTACGATCCTGAAAATAATGAATAATGAGGGGGTGAGTTCAACAACTCAGTGAGTAGATAATATCTAATATACACATACGAGATAATATAGCAGAGAGAAGTATAATATCAAATCGGCTCAAGGTTCTTACAACAAATTTCTCAAATAGGTCATAACAAGAACGCATAGGTAAAGCTCGTCAGAAAATCAGAATGTAGTGAGCATAAGGCTCCGTACTGTGGGATGATCAGTCCACACAGGTTGGTGACTCCCCCGACCAACTAGGGTTTCAGATACGATGTGCACAAAGACTAACATTTCCCTGTTAGCATGGGTATTCTGACTGGCATACTGTAGGTACATATATATCATAATCAAACAGACAAATTCATATCTCAAGGCTCAACTCATGATATCGATCAAATGAGGAGCTATTAATTCACAAACAAATATTGGCTCATAACAAGAACATATATTCAATAAATGATTATGCTTTATCATAACAAGAATAGTACTTAACGTATATATTATCAAGAAGCATAATCCAAATACTATCAAATCAAATATTTATAATATTTCTCATGCATAATAAATATTATCCACTCACCGGAGTCAAAAGCAAACAAATTCCAAAAGCAGAATGTTGGCGAAACTTTACTGGTGTCCCGCGGGTAGATTATCAGGATTATCTGATTATATAAAAGAAGATATACTCAAATTGACTCAAAAGAAGTAAAATACTTTTAATAATATATCTAAGAGTTCAAATCATAATCCTATATAGTTTTAAATCAAACTATCCATTTTTCGCAAAACCTAAGACAAAGGTTTCTTCCAAAATCTAATTCCGAATACATAACTCATAAATTGATAATAATCTATCCAATGAACTTAAACTATTCATCAAACCAATATGAAATGCTATTATTTCATCTAGGGACCATTCTGAAATTTTCTCATATTTTTAGGACCAAATCGTAATTTTACCAAATTGAAGGACTAAATTGAACTCCTCTTAAATTCACAACTATACTGAAATTTTGTCCATAATTCATCCTCAATTCTGTCCAGAATCTCGAATTTCACCCCAGGGACCAAACTGTAATTTTTCCAAAGTTCAGGGACCAAACTGTAATTTTCACCAAAAAGGACCAAAATGACATTTTGTCATCTTCAACCTCAGCCCAGAATTTCCAGCAAGGGTTTTCAATTTTCTCAACATTAATTCACCATTTTTCTCAATATTTTCTTAAACCAAACATCTCAAAACTTCAAAATCATCTACAATCAACTAATTAAATCATTACCCAACACTTTCAACCCTTAACATCTCTATTAATTCATCAATCAAACCCAAATAAATTTCTCAAACCCTAACAATCAATACAAACCAAATCATATCTAATAATCATATTTATACATAAATAAACACACATATTACCTTAACAACTTATTTCTCCTTCTTCTTTTCTCTTCCTCTTCTCTTTCCCTCTTTTCTCTTCTTCTTCTTCTTTCTTCCTCTCTTCCGATTCTCTCTCTAATTGCAGATCTATCTTTCTTTTTTTTTTTCTTTTCTATTTATATTTACTAGCTTGGATTATTACTACTTTACCCCTTTACCTAATTTTTCCTAATTCTAGCCACAAGGGCACTTATGTATTTTCCATTTTTTATGTATATATATTTTTTTAAAATACTACAATGGTCACCGGTTTGAATCTCACCATTTTATTTTATTTGATAAATATCTAGCAAGTGTGAAGCTATTTAAATTTCGAGGTTAAAAAGTTTTCACATATATTAAAAAATAATATAAATCATATTTTAAGATTTCTCCTAACAGTTTATATTTTTGGATAAGATAATTACTTATAAACTAAAAACTAAGTACTTCTAGGTTTCAATTTCATCCCTCCATTTGTGGTTGTTAACTAGATATTCGACTCTAATTGTGTTTATGTACTTACCAGATTCATAGCACATCAACAGCTAAAATGCCTCCTGAGTTTTTTGAGAACAATATCAGAGTGAAACAAGATATGGATGCTCTGGGTGTGCTTGGTGATTTGGGCTGGTATTGCGTTGGAGCAGTCTTGTGGGCAAAAAACTACGAATTACCAAATGTTGTATCTGCTTTACCAGCTGGTGTGACCAGGAACTCAGCTGGAATCGTTTTATCATGCACAGCCTGCTTAAACTACGATCAAGATCACAAGACAGTCGCAGTCATTCACTGCTCTTTCTTCTCTTACACATCCATGGACCTGTCGATAACCGGAACGAAAGGATCCTTGCATCTCAAGGATTTTGTCATTCCCTATCAAGAGGGCTCTGCTTTTTTTGACTTGGCATCTCCTGCAACTTTCATGGATGATCAGACTGGCTGGAATGCGGAGACTGAAAAAGTTGTGGTGGATAATGAACTTCCTCAAGAGGCTTTTATGGTTCAGGAGCTTGCTAGACTTGCGCAGGGCATTAAGAAATGCGAGTTCCGGCCTGATAATAGATGGCCTGAAATCAGTAGAAAGACTCAGATAGTGGTGGATGCAATTAAGAAATCTATTGATCTTGATTGCAAACCTGTGTACCTCTGATATATATATATATATCTATATATATATATATATATATATATATATATATATATATATATATATATATATATATATATGTTCATGGCTTTTGAGCCATCTTACTAGAGATGGTACTCTCCATTTATAACAATCAAATAAATTGTAATTAAAATTTGCAGGAACATATGCTGGTTTCCCATTGGTTCAAGTAGTTTAAGTTTATTTTTAAGTTCATATTAAAAGTTTATCCCATTGGTTCAAGTGGATTATGCTGTAGTCCCTGTATTTAGATTGAAGTTATAACCTAGTCCTTTATATTTCAAAGTATGTGAGTCAGTCCCTTGAGTCATTCTGATTGCTGTCATTTAAAAATATAACTTGGCTTTTCTCTAAACTCTAATTATATTGGCTTAGGTCTCAGAATTTAAATGGTTAAAATGTATATCTAGGTTTAAGAAAAAGTCAAATAAATAGTTTAATTCGAAAAAAAATTAAAATTAAAAAATCATTATAACAAATAAATCTCATATTTTAATCCATTTTTGTTTTTAGTTTTTAGTTTTTATTGCACAGTTATAAAATCTGGACTGGTCTGGTCTCGTAGGGTCACTTGGAACTAATCAATCCAATTTATTACCCTAACTCAGGGCTTATTGGGCTAGGCTTTCAATCAAAGCCGTCCACTCGTGGCCCAGCCCACCCTTTGATCTCACTCTCACTAAAAACTACATAGACACTAGAGGTCCAAATTGCCAAACGATAGCTACCAGCTTCCGATAATGATTGCCGCCATTTCCGTCGTAAGTAACACCTCAATCCCAATTAACTTAACTATCATTTCATGCCTTAAATCCAAAAAACCACCCTCCAAAAACCCTCGGAATCTCAATCAGACCCTCAAGTTTCTTACAAAATCTGGCAATCTCGACGAAGCGATTCGCTTGATCGAATCCTCGCCGTCCAAATTTACTGATCCTGAGACTTACAGTCAGCTGTTACATTCTTGTATTTCCCAAAAATCGTTACATCATGGAAGAAGAGTATATAAACAGCTCCTTAAACAAGAAGACGGTGAAAAACTTCTTGAAAATCATAACTTAAAAAGCAAGCTAATCACCCTTTTCTCTGTATGTGGCGAGCTTGATGAGGCACGCATAATTTTTGAAAATGCGGTTGAAAATGAAGGGGTGCCGGAGTCAGTTTGGGTGGCAATGGCAATTGGGTATTCAAAAAATGGGTTCTTGAGAGAGGCTTTGCTTGTTTATGTTGACATGTTGTGGAATTGTATGGAGCCGGGTAATTTTGCGTTCTCCACAGCGTTGAAAGCGTGTGCGGATTTGAAGGAATTGTGGGTTGGTAGAGGAGTTCATGCACAAGTGGTAAAGTCTAGTGAAGGGCCTGATCAAGTGGTGAATAATAGTCTGCTGAGGTTGTATACACAGTGCGAATGTTTTGATGAAGTTTTGAAGGTGTTTGATCAAATGCCAGAAAGAAATATTGCTTCTTGGAATTCTTTGATTTCTGGTTTTGTCAAAGAAAATAAATTGGGTGAGGCACTTGATGTGTTTAGAAGGATGCAAAGAGAGGGAGTGGGGTTTAGTTGGGTTACACTAACTACAATTTTGCCGATTTGTGCACGCGTGACAGCGCTTTGTAGTGGAAAAGAGATACATGTGCAAATTGTTAAATCAGCGAGAAGGCCAGATGTCCTACTACTAAATTCCCTTGTGGATATGTATGTGAAATGTGGAGTTTTTGATTACGGTAGGAGATTGTTTGATGGGATGAGAAGTAAAGACTTGACATCATGGAATACCATGTTGACTGGATATGGAATCAATGGTTATATGAGGGTGGCGATGGATTTGTTCAATGAGATGGTTTCATGTGGGATAAGGCCGGATGATGTCACATTTATTGCACTGCTATCAGGTTGTAGCCATGCTGGGCTAACAGAAGATGGGCAAAAATTGTTTCATAGAATGGAAATGGATTTTGGGATCACTCCAAGTTTAGAGCATTATGCTTGTTTGGTGGATATGTTAGGCAGAGCTGGAAGAATCGATGATGCATTGGTGGTGGTGAAAAACATGCCCATGAGGCCGAGTGGTAGCATATGGGGATCGTTGCTCAACTCATGCCGCCTACATAGTGAGGTCCCTCTTGCAGAGGCTATTGCCAAGCGGTTGTTTGAGATCGAGCCATATAATCCTGGGAACTATGTGATGCTCTCAAACATTTATGCAAATGCAGGGATGTGGGAGTCTGTAAATATGGTTAGAGAGATGATGCAAACAAGAAGAATCAGAAAAGAGGCTGGATGTAGTTGGGTACAGGTAAAGAATAAAATCCACACTTTTGTAGCTGGTGGAGGTTTCAAGTTTCGTAATTCTGATGAATATAAGAAGGTATGGAACAAATTGAGGGAAGCCATGGAAGAAGTTGGTTATGTAACCAACACAGATGTGGTGCTTCATGATGTAAATGAAGAAACAAAGGCAATGTGGGTGTGTGGGCACAGTGAGCGCTTAGCAACTGTTTTTTCTCTCTTAAATACTGCTGCTGGAATGCCAATTAGGATCACAAAGAACCTTCGTGTTTGTGTAGATTGTCACTCTTGGATCAAGATAGTTTCAAGAGTGACTGGGAGGGTCATTGTTTTGAGAGATACAAACCGCTTCCACCATTTTAAAGAAGGTGCGTGTTCTTGTAATGATTACTGGTGAAACCAGTATACTAGTGCATAATTCTTTGAATCCATAGCATGATTTCATACTACAAATCCATTTTAGAATTACTTTAGTGCTCCAAGTAATTTTGATTTACATTTTATTAAGAACCATCCTCCCTTTTAGTACAAGCCCTAGTCTATATTTATGCGATAATTAAAACTTTACAGTAGTTCAAAATGCTTGGATCTGAGTACTGATCAACTCTCTTGCTAAACATTGAAAGTTTAGATGAGAATGTTTTAGAACAATCCAAAATAGATAGAAATGAACCGCATATTTAGAATCATGTAAAAGTGTACCCCTTGTCTTTGGAAGCACAGAACGGACTTTCACTTTGCTCTTTAGATGCAAGAGGATGCCTATAAAATGTCATTTAGGCATCCTCTTTCTCCACAGTAAGAAAAAAGTACCACTATCGGTGCTAATACTAACCAACATCTTCAACATAATTATACCACCTTTACAGAGATGTGTTAAAGTTAAAAAAAGGATAAAAATAACCAGGAATTGATGGGGAAGAAAAACATTAGTAGAAATTGATTCACCGACGCTGGCGGCAGCGAAGATCATACTTTCTTGTCATGGAAGCAGTAATTGAATTCTCTTCAACTTCTTCTGGAACTATAAAGTCAGGGTCTTCCATATTGTCATCCCCTTCTGCTAACTCAGTTTGAATCCATGAAGACCAGTCAACATCACTTTCTGTTTCCCATGACAACTCTCTACTTTTTTGCATGACATTAATCTTATCCATTAGGCTTAGTATCAAATGATGATTCAAAACTTCATAATCCCTGCATATTTGTAAAGGAATCTATTAGATGTGGAAAATGTAAATGCTATTAAACCCAATTGATATAAATCTAACTTTTACCAACCTGTATGTGAAAATGGCATGTAGAAACTGAATAGAGGCTAGAATCCCATAGAGTAACCTGAACACATTAATCAGCCATGTTTGTCGTTCCATACTATTTGTTGTGAGCCGAAGCATTGCTACTTCTGCCAGAAACGTGGCAACAAGACCTGTGAACCAAAATCAGATTTAAATTAGTAATAGACCTATTTAAATCTTCAATACTTGGTTTAAATACCAAAAAAACAAGAATAAAAAATAAAAAATAAGAGAAATACAAAATACACGTACCAACATAAAGCCTCGCTCTTATGGTATATGTTTGCTTTGTACTGGTGAACATGTAGACGATAAAGATTGATGCAGTGTAGAGGAAGAAAGCTTTAATTATTCGTGATTCAAGCAACATAGCGTTTTGCAAAGCAAATAGCTTCTCCAGAGAAATGAACATGCTTGCTTGCTTTGATTCAAAAGCTTCCTGAAAAATGGGAAAACCATGTCGTATAATCCTTTTTCTCAACAAAAACTATCATAGAAATCATAAGGTTCAATCAAAACACTAACCTGAGCTGCTAATATTGAATTTGAATTTTCAACCAAGTGGTCATGGACCTTTTGAAGCTGTTCTTGCCTCTGAAGAAGCTCTTCCTGCTGTTTATGGTCATATTCAGCAAAATGCTGCAACATACTCCTGTTATTCGGTAAGAATCTCAGTTAAGCTCTCTAATTATTTACTTGCAATTGCACTAATTTTGTTTTTCTACTTACCTGCTCTCTTCTAGCGCTTCTGATTGAAACTGAGTTAGGAGTTGAAGACCCTTAAGTGCATTGGATTGCCCATCTAGAAGTTGTTTCTGTTTATCCAAGGACTTCCCAGCCATGTTTTCAATGTCATCAGCTGAGGTTTGTAAGGTTTGCATTTTTGAAGACAACGTGTCTCCAACTCTACCAATCTGCTTCTCTATTTCCACAGCTTCGTTTCTCACATTGTCTACTTCTTGTCCCAGATTGGTGTAAGCATCATGAAGCATCGACATGCCGTCCTTCAAATTTTCATTCATTTTTGCTTGTCCCTCTTGCAGCTCTGATTGAGAATGTGCAATTTCCTTGGAATGCTTATAAACAGCTTCAGAGTGCTTAGATAAAACATCCATGTGATCTTTTGCATCTTTTGTTGTCTGAGCTACATTTTCAACCTGAATATCAATTGAACTCAATGAATCCTGAATTTGATTCGATCTCTGCAACACAACATGCGTTTTTCCTTCAATAATTTCTAACTGTTCTTCCGTGTATTCTGCTGAATTTTTAAGATCATTCACCAGTCTCTCCATTTTATGGTTGAAGGCATGGGCCCTGTAGGCAATAGCACATCAAAATAAAAACCTTGTTAGTTTCTGTCACACCGTATAAAACAAGAGAAGGATGGTCAGAAGAGTGAAAGAAACTATACTTAACTGTAACTGATAGCAGATAGAATTGGTTTCCAGTGAGAATTCAAGATAAACCTTATGCTCATTGTCATTCAACATTTTGAGACAATTAACCATGGCGGATTTTGTGTCACAATAAGGGAAAGCCGGCCGTCCAGAGTCTTTTTGAAAGCAATCACTAAGGTGCCAAGCAAATCTCCACCGCTTCTCCTCGACGGCAAGAATCTGCGAGCAGCCGGCAAAGAGATGCTGGTAAGCATTCTGCCAACAAGAATTCGTGCCAACCATTTTACTTTTGGCTTTTTCGACCAGTTTCATCCCCTTCTCATCACTGAGACCATTCATAGAAAATTCCACCACAGAACCATGGGGCAAACCATGTGTTTGTGAATTATCAGTGGAGTGAGTTTCTGTTGTAGAAGAGAACCAACCCCACGAGTAGCATCGTAATGAAAGTGAGATTAATATTACGAGAAACAAGATCTGACTATAAAGACCCATTAATTATTTTTTCTTTTCTTCCTGATTTTTTCACTCTACTCTCTGTATCTTCCACCAGAAGACTGAAACCTGCAGTGCACAGTTCAACAAAATTAGCAGATGCTTCCAATGCCAAAGCGCATTCACGCGATATTCTTATATTTATATATAAACAAAGTGGAGGAGAAACTTGGAGTGCAAGAAAAAGAAAAGGGCATGATTTTTAGCATGAAAAGGACTGTTTGAAAGTGAAATTAACGGAGAAGAAAATAGAAAAGAGACAGAGGACTTCCAAAGATTGAAAACTAAAAATAAAGTAGATATGGTCCAATTGTCTCTTTCATCATTCTACAAGACGCCACTAAATCAGAGATGAGATAACTTCAAAATTCTCACGAAATCAAAACTGGACATTGTGTCATCTTCCCATAAAAACTAGCAACATATCAACTATTTTAAGAAAATTAAGTCAAAATTAAGAAAATTCTTTAAAACTATAACCGTTTCTATTAACCGTTTTTTTTCTTTTCTAATTTCATTTTACAATTAATTACTTTTTATGATAGATTAAACAAATGGAAAGAAAGAAACCATATGTAGCTAAAAGGGATCCTCTCTTTATCTTCTATTACTTAATTTCTTTTCTTAACTTTTTCTCCAGCTACCCCTCCCTCCTTTTCTCATACAAAAGCTTCTGCTACCTTTTTTATCCTTTTAAATACGAAAAACCGGGCCATGTTCATGTTTCGTGTTTTGACACGATTATCCTTGGAACCTTAACCGGAATTATACGTCAAAACAAAGAAAAAAAAGAAAATCAATGAATGCGAGTGAAAGAGAGATGGTGAGAGCATACATACTTGTTTGTGAATGATCACCGGCTGCTGCTGGTATCACCCATGTACAAACACACACACAAATATAAAGTGGAGTGAAGAGACATGATGCTTTGATTAATTTGGAAAATTAATGATGTTTCGAAAAGTCACTTCTTCCATGACCGACATTAATCTTTCCTTTCCATGTTACACCAGGGATTTTTTTCCCTTTTTGTTTAATTAATTCGCTTATAAAAGTAACCCAAGATTTCAGAACGTTGCAATATTAAACCTCAACGTTACAAATGCTCGATTGTAATTCAAGAAATCTCAACAGTCCATTTGATCCCATACCCTTTCCCTTCCCAACAGACACACATCATATTATTCCCCGCATTATCAGAATTGAAACCAAACAAAGCAGAACCAGTACATTTAGGACTAGATTATATATTTTTTTCAGACCCATGCCATAAACTCAACAGTTCTACGAACTCCTTGTTCAGTAAAATACAGTTTTGGCAACTGGAAAATATATCAGTTCTCTAAATATTGATGTTTTCTGCTAGATCTTGTAGCAGCATGAAGTCCACTGATTTTGTCAATGATTGTAACTACTTGGATTGTTAATTTCTTTTTTAAATAGTCTATGTTCATAAATTGCTGATCTTGCAAATCGATAAACTTCTGGCTTGAATGATGCCAGACAAAAAGAGATTTGAGGAAAAGGGAGAGAAAGAAAGAAGAGAAGAAGAAGTAAGAAAGAAAAGCTAGGGAAGAAGAGGGGAGAAGAAGAAGAAGCTGGGAAGAAGAGCAAGAGATATGTGTGGGAATCATGTCTTAGGTATGGTGTCCCCAACGTTTCTTAGATGATTTTATTTGTGCTTAGGATTGGATAAATCCAAAAACATTACAGACATGGATGCCAGTGCTGAAAAAGATTCGAAGACAAACTGCACTTGTTGTCAGGGAAGTAGTTGTCTTTAGGAAGAAGAATGTAAGCTGTTAAACGAGGGTATTGTCAAGACTTCCTCTGTGTTAAACGAGGATGATAATTAAGTGTGGACCAGGGCTTTATCCATGAGAGAAATAGGATGAACTCGTCTTCAATCAATGCTTTCAGCACCATATTTACACCAAGTTAGGGAAGATAATTAAGCTAATATTATAATTAAGCCCTGCTGTGGATTGGCTTTTGCTTCCATGTCAGAATGAACATCCTCAATGTATGGAAACCTGCCGCTCTTCAAAAGGTATAATTGTTCTTGATAGATTGAACACTAAAGAGTTTTTGCAGCACAATGGATTAATTACAGCAGTAGAAAATGCATGTTGCTGCTGTCAAACTGAGGAAGAATCACTCCACCATCCAATACAACACTGCCAGCAAGTTTGGACATTCATGGTCGACAACCGAACTCGAAAGCTAGCTGGACTTCTCCAAAAATCACAAGGCAAATTGATGAACCAGTAGGAAAACTAATGAAATTTTTTCGGCTATTCCTCGAACAGTGTTTTAAGGTTGTAAGGCTTCACGATGTCCAGATTTCCACTCCACATCAGCTTCGCAAATTGATTGTTGGCACTCTCAGTTGGATGAGCCGAATCAAAGAAGAAATATTCACTTGCATTCTCACATAATTGATATCCTTTCTGACCACAAGTAGTGGAGCTTCTGTAAGGACAGTTGCCACAACATGCCTCTCGAACCTCCTTGAAACCTTCATAAATGGTCAAATCACATTTAAATTCACAAGGATAGGAAAACTATGTGCAGGTAATAACTTACAGTAACACCAATACATATATAATGTATAAGGAAAAATATATTTTTTATTGGAAACTTATTGGTCTGCGAGAGTATTGATGGGGACATGTTGTGCAAGGGGAAGACCCATCATTCTATTGCACCCTACCCAAGGTAAGTTTGGTTGTTTTTCCTATCTCATTTTTATTTGTTGGTCTTTTTTAAGGTTTGAAGTATATCTCTCTTTGTGAGAAAGTCTATATCTCATTGGAAGTCAAAAAATTGAACTTTCTAAAGTTTAAAAAATTTTACACCGTATTTTTTTTTTAAAAAAATTATCTACAAGTACTTTACAATTTAAATTTACACCGTAGTAAAAGAAAACTCTTTTTAGTATTTGTGGATGTACTTTACAATGTAATTTTACATCGCGATTGCTAAAACAAAATAATTGTTAATTTTTTTGATATTTTGGTCAAATTTCAACGGATAATCATAAACTAGTTATGATATCCAATTTTCATTCAAAACATGTGAAAGATGCAAAATATTTTTTTTTTACGGAAACATGTTTGAAAAAACCTTGGAATCCGGCCCTATGCACGGAAACAACACATTTTTTGTCTGTTTTTTATGTGATTTTTTAATTTAAAAAAAAAAACAAATTCAAATTAGGCCTGGCCCAACCAAATGGTCAACTCAGCTGTTAGACTTGGGTTGGACCTGGTCCATCCAACTAGTTGGGCCAAGAGCTGGTCCGACCCAAGAAGACAAAGAAAAAAAATAAAAATTGGCGCATTGTTTACGTCTTGCATGAATAGTGCGAAGTGAATTAATTCACTCTTGCACTGTTCACGTGTTACATGAACAGTAACAAAATGGTCGACTGACGGTGATGAGAGGCTTATATGCTACATGGATTCCTGGTCTCATTTGAACTCTGCATTCAGACTCAATTTTTGGACTTGAAAAAAGCAAAACAGGGTTCTTATCTTTGCATAAGAGTTGGAGGAATGTGTATCATCTTTTCATAAAGGTAAAAATACATGAAACGAAGTCGTATAAGTCCTCGTTATACCTCAAAACCAATCAATGCTCGGTTTGATCCGGGCAAACCAACCAATGTTTGAATTCTAAGCTCATTCCATTGTTTGCATCTTCATATAATCTCAATTTCAGCATATTGCATTAGTCCAATACACGAAAATACATTGAATTTTCAAGAAGTGAATAATTGTCAAAGATATTTAAAACTCTAGACAACTTGCTAAATACCCAATGAAATTCTCTAAAATAGAGCTTGAATGACTCAAAATATGTATGCAATATATTCCCTTATAATCCTCCAGGAGAATACATGCTTGCACACCCCACAACAAAATAGTGTGGCGGAATGTAAAAATAGGTATATACTTGAAACTACCAGAGCTCTTCTCATTGGTACTCATGTCCCTCAAAAATACAGGGTTGATGTTGTGACCTATGTTGTGTATCTCATAAATCGGATGCCATCCCAAGTCCTCTCTGTCAGCCAGTCCCCTGCAGGCTCTCACTCAACACATTCAGCTTCCATCCCTACTATACTTAGAACCCCATATGTTTGGTGTGTAGCTTATGTCCACCTGTAGAAAACTCAGCGTATAAAATTGGATTCATTTGTGATGTATCTTTGTTGGCTTCAATCCTCACCAAAAGGGATTCCAGTGCTATCACCTTTCTTCTCCTCGGATGTATTTCAAGTATGGATATTACTTTCTCCAAAACAAAATATTTCTTCCATAAAGATCCATCCAACTCTAGTCCTTGTGGGGAGTCGTTGGAATATGATGCCTACAACTAGATTGATGTTCCCCAAACATCCGAATGGTCCGATTCGAGGGAAGGATCGAGTTTAGGGCAATCTGCTTTAGGGAAGGAGTGGAAACCAATACTTGCACTACACAAAGTACAATTCACACGACAACAATGAATGTGGGAGCAGAATACATGCATAATGAATATAACCCTTCCTCTTCACAAATCCATGTCCAAGATTGACCGGATATTCATGAGGTAAGTGACACTGAAAACCCTTATTGTTCCCCATTATTACCCATTTCATGCTATTCTTTGCCTCTAGACAAAACCGTGGGAAGCCACCGACAGGTACTCTTCAAATGGCAAAGTAAGTTATGCCATCACATTATGTGTCTCTGCACATAAACTGCCTCCACAACATCAAGCCTTTGTACATGAAATGGAGAATATAAAATACCTACAAAAGTTGAAGAAGCCTTATAGAACCCGAAATGCAGAGACAAATGGAGTATTGTATCACCCCCTCTGGTGGAAAAAACTGTTGATTGCAAATGGATATTCACCCTCAAACATAAAGTAGATGGAACAATTGATTGATACTAGGCAAGACTAGTAATAAAAGGATACACACAATCATTTGACATTGATTGTCGGAAATGTTTGCCCTAGTTGCAAAGAAGAACACCGTTAAAGTCTTATTGTCTTTAGTAGCAAATTTTAGTTGGCCTTTCAAGCAATTTGATGTTAGAAACATATTTTTCCATGGAGATTTGGAAGAAGAAGTTTATATGCAGCTCTCACTTGGGTTTAATGGGCCACAATCTAGTGGGAAGGTGTGTAGATTATGGAAAGTATTGTATGACTTAAAGCAATCTCCAAGAGCATAGTTTGGGAGGTTCACAAATGCTATGAAACGAATTGGCTATCACCAAGGTAACCCTAACCACACTTTATTCATCAAACACAAGAAAGGTGGAGTTACATTACTTTCAAAAATACCGTGAAAGAAAATTTATTATTACTCTTTTAACAAAAGGATATTGTCTTAAAAATTGATATAAAATTGCTCGAATATAAAATTAATATTATCATAATAGTTTGATGTTGATTTTATAATTAAACCATAAAAAATGAGGGAGGGAGGTTTCTGGGGTGATGGAAGCTGAACTATTTTTTTATTTGTGTGCATGGTGTGAACGAGTTTATTAATTATTCAATTAAGGCTTGATTTTAATTGATCCTCTGAGATTTAAAAACTTGCCTACTAGGCACAATTATTTTCTAATTTTCTTCCAATATTTATCAAGCATTTTATATTTGACTTTTGTTTTTCCAATTTTACACTCAATCTTTTTGTTAATTTTATTAATTTTCGAGACATCCCATTCGTATTTCAATCAAGATTGTATATTTTTCTTATAAAAATAACATTGTTTTATAAAGAATCAAACAGTTTCCTCTGCTAGTCATCTGAACTGCTATGGTAAACAACCTAAATTGATCGACTTTGGAGATACAAATTTCCTTCCTCCTTTCTCATGAATTTCCTGGAACACAACATCAAAGTGAAACGTTCTCGTTTGAATGGCTGCCATGACTGGGGAATAAAATATTGAACAATGTTAGGTGGATAGAATAAGGATGAAGTTGTGGAAAATTTGAAACAAAAATGGACTTTTCTAGCGACGAGCTCCGGGTCTTCGTTGTTTCTGCAAAACAAGTCCTCCATGGAACAATGGAAACTCGATGATTAAGTTAATTTTGAGTGTTTGTTGATTTAAGGATAAATATGTAAGAATTACGAAAGAAAGCTTTTTGCTCTTCCAATTAGTTTTTAAGATTTTCAGCACCACGCCACCTGTTTCTAATCATTGATTCTTATAGGAATTATTGACAGCTTATATATAATTTCCAAGATGAGAAATTCAGAGGATGCGTGACGCATCTGAATCCATTGGATTAAATATTGCAGGATTAACGTTGATGCTTATCTTCTTGAATAATTAAATATATATTATTTAAATAAAAATACTTTAAAAACAAAATCTGCTACGCTCTAAACAATTATTAAAAAATGACTTCAAAGTCGGTTTTCATAATTGATGAGAGAGAAATAGTGGTAGTCAAGCCAGCGCACCGTGTGGAGCCAATGCGGTGGGCCAATACACTTTATATACTTCCCACTTGGAGGCGATTATATACAGCTTATATATATATATATATATATATATATATATATATATATATATACACTAGCTAAGTGCAGCTTATATATATATATATATACTAGCTAAGTGCACCGTGTTGCCCTTATTATATAATATAATATAATTAAATTCATAATGATAAATTTATATGATATAATTAAATAAAAGTTATAGATTAGAAGATAAAATGTATAAAATTTTAAATAGAGTTTGTTACGCAAAGCATAGATTATATCTTTTAGAATGTAGGTATTGCGTCATAAAAGATCACAAAAGAGCGCAAACTAACATTAAAAAAAAGCAAAATATTTTTATAAGAAAAAAAATTAATCACTAAAATCATTATTGTGCAGATAGTAAAATTATAAAAATCATTTAATACAAAGAGCAAATAAAAATAATAATAAGAAAAAAATAAAGGGGAAAAGGAAGCAATATTAATTTAAAATATTATAACAATAGCAACATCAGAGTCTTAACATCTAAAATTATTATTGATGTTACTATCAAAACAATAAAAATTATCAAATTATACCAAGGGAGAAAAATTAAAAGCATGAACAAAATAGCAAGCAAGAAAAACAATTAAAATATTATTATTATTATTATTATTATTATTATTATTGATATTATTATCATTATTATCATGAAAGAATAAATAAATGAATGAAAGATTAAAAAAATTGTAAGAACTACAAAAAAAGATCAAACAAAAAAATACAATAAAAACTAAAAATTATCATTGTTATCACTGTCAACACAATAAAAACTATCAAATTGTTCTGAGGGAAAAAAACCCTCAAAAATATTAACAAAAGAGTAAGCAAGAAAAACAATTAAATTATTATTATTATTATTATTATTATTATTATTATTTATTTGTTTTGTTTTTTTGTTATAATGAAAGGGAAAAAATTGAAGAAAACAAAACCTAAAAACTTCAACAGAAGATCAAACAAAAAAATAAAACAAAAACAAAAAAAAAATCGTAGCTATCACAGCCAAAACAATAAAAATTATCAAATTATCCCGAGGAAAAAAACCCTTAAAAATATTAACAAAAGAGTAAGCAAGAAAAACAATTAAATTATTATTACTATTACTATTATTTATCTATTTTATTTTTGTGTTAATAATGAAAAGGAAAAAATAGAAGGAAAACAAATCCTAAAAATTATCGTCGCTATCACTTGTCAAAACAATAAAAATGATCAAATAATCCCGAGGAAGAAAAAACTAAAAAACATTAACAAAAGAGTAAGTAAGAATAAAAATATTATTATTATTATTATTATTATTATTATTATTATTATTATTATTATTATTATTGTTGTGTTAATAATGAAAAAAATGAAATAAATAAAAGACTAAAAAAACCATAAAAACTTTAAGAAAATTAAAATCATAAAAAGAAATCAAGGAATTTAAAAAAAATTAAAAGTATAAGGCCCGAAAGAAAAATCAAATATAAAGGGATTAAAATCCAAAATTAAAAATATAAGGGCTGAAATGCAAATCAAATTTATTATCAATTTCAATGAAAGGACAAAATTGAAAAACTTAAAACTGTTGTACCGAATTTATTGAGTTATTTAAACCAAATCTAAAAAGTAAAAGAAGGAGGATCGAAGCGAAAATTGCATATTCAAATAATTTCAATCGAAGGAATTTATTGAGTTGTTTCTTTGTGTTATCTCCTCTGTATTTTTTGTCTATTTGTTGGGTGTGTTATATTTTAAAAAATTCCCAATTACAACCTTTTATCAATTTTCAAGGCATTTAATCTATATTTTCATTAAAATTGTACATTTTTATATATAAAAATAACATTATTTTATAAAACATTTTTTTGTTTTGATTAAGTAACTGTAAAATAAGCTATAATTGAGAAATTAAAATAGTTTAGGAATAAAATTGATATAAAATAGCTTAAATATAAAACTAATATTGTCCTAATAGTTTGATTTTGATTATATAATTAAACCATAAAAAAAATGAGGGAGGGAGGTTTCTGGGTGATGGAAGCTGAAATATTTTTTTATTTGTGTGCATGGTGTGAACGAGTTGATTAATTATTCAATTAAAGCTTGACTTTAATTGATCCTCTAAGATTTGAAAACTTGTCAACTAGCCACAATTATTTTTAATTTTCTTCCAATATTTATCTAGCATTTTATATTTGACTTTTGTTTTTCCAATTTTACACTAAAAACTTTTTAGTTAATTTTATCAATTTTTAAGACATCCCATTCGTATTTTAATCAAGATTGTATATTTTTCTTATAAAAATAACATTATTTTATAAAGAATCAAACAGTTCCCGTGATGTAAGTTATGATTGAGAAATAAAAATAATTTAGGAGTAAAATTGATAAAAAAAATCTAACAAAAAATCTACATTGATAAGATCATACTAAATACAAGACATTGCTTGCACTTAAACTAATAAAGTCAGCAAATTGATTGGTGGATGAACACCCTGTGCTAGTCATTTGAACTGCTATGGTAAACAACCCAAATTGATCGACTTTGGAAATACAAATTTCCTTCCTCCTTTCTCATGCATTTCCTGTAACACAACATCAAAAGTGAAATCATATTGTATAAGCAACATCGTAAGAAAGAAATTGTGAGCAACAAGAGCACCAGGGCCTACTGATGCAAATTTCACTCCATTATTTATGTACTGATGATTACCAGTTTGTAGATAAGGTGGAATTAATGGTAGCTTAGCAAAGTCATGACACGTTCTCGTTTGAGTGGCTGCCATGATTGGGGAATAAAAACTGAACGATGTTAGCTTTGATAGAACAATGATGAAGTTGTGGAAAATTTGAAACAAAATGGACTTTTCTAGCGACGAGCTCCGGGTCTGTGTTGTTTCTGCAAAACAAGTCCTCCAAAGAACAATGGATACTCGATGTTTAAGTTAATTTTGTAATTTAAAGATAAATATGTGAAAATTATGAAACAAGTTTTATTGCTCTTCCAATTAGTTTTTAAGATTTTGAGCACCACGCCACCTGTCCTTAATGATTGATTCTTATAGAAATTATATACAACTTATATATATATTTTCCAAGATGATAATTTGAGGCGACAAACTAGGCAAGTTGTCGTGTTTTTTAAGAATAAAATTAGAAGCGGTAGAATTTATAGGATTGTGGATAGAAAAATATAAAACAATATTTACACAATAAAAAATAAAAGAAAGCATACATTTAATATATTATCATCTTAATATTTAAAAATAATATTGTCTTGATATTTGTTTTATTCAAGCTATATTTTTACTAATCATTTAAATTGTTTTTTTTGGTACTAAATCATTTAGATTGTTAACCTCCAGTACTTTTGTTTTTGGTAGAAAATATATTAATTACAACTTGAATATTTTATTAACTTTTATCAAAGTCACTACAAAAATGAAGCCATTACAAAACAGCAAAACAAGAGGGTGATTTAACGGGTGTTTGGGAGCGGGTGTTTATAATTTATTTAAATAAAAATACTTTAAAAACAAAATCTGCTACGCTCTAAACAATTAGTAAAAAAAGACTTGAAAGTGATATTTAGTCAAGCCAATGAGGCCACCGGCCATCACTTTTGACCAGGCCATCACCTTCTTTCCTTCTCTATTCTTTCAGTCAAGCCTGCGCACCCTGTGGAGCCCATGCGGTTGGCCAATACTGCTCTCACCCTCTCTATTTCTCACCCCAAACTGCTCTCACTTCATCCATTTCTCATCTCATACTGCTCTCTGATCCCCTGCTTTTAGTTTTCCTCTCACCTTTTCTATTCCTCAACATCCATTACTAAACAAGCTATGGCTGATGCAATTGTTTCTGCTCTCGCCACTACAATCATGGGGATTTTGAACTCCTCAATTCTTCATAAGCTTAGGCTTGCCGGGAGCCTAGAGACTGACCTTGAACATCTCGGGCGCACGTTCACAGCCATTCAAGCTGTGCTCCAGGATGCAGAGGTGAAGCAGTGGAAGCACAATGCTATCAAGGTGTGGCTCAGACACCTCAAGGATGCAGCTTATGATGTTGATGATTTGCTAGATGAGTTTGCAATTGAAGCTCAGAGGCAACAACAACGAAGAGGCCTCAAAAATTGGCTAAGAATGATTCATAATCCACTTGTTTTTCGATCAAGAATGGCGCATAAATTGAAAAATATGAGAGAAAAATTGGATGCCATTGCTAATGACAAGAACAAGTTCTATTTGGCATCAGGAGTCGGGGTAGTAGCAGCTGATCATACCCACGATTGGTGGCTTACCAACTCATTCGTAAATGAATCAGAAATTCACGGAAGAGGGAAGGAAAAGGAAGAACTAGTCAACATCCTGCTCTCTGATGCAGACGATCTCTCTATTTATGCTGTGTGGGGAATGGGGGTCTCGGTAAAACAACACTTGCTCAATCAGTCTACAATGAAGAAAGGGTTAAACAACAATTCGATTTGAGGATCTGGGTGTGTGTGTCTACTGATTTCGACTTGAGAAGATTATCAAGAGATATCATAAAGTCCATTGATGGTGTCCCATGTGAAAATCATGGATTGGTTCCCTTGCAACAACTCCTCCAACAGAAGTTAGCTGGAAAAAGTTTTTGCTTGTACTGGATGATGTGTGGGATGATTGTGGTGATTGGTGGAGTAAATTGAAGGAAGTATTAAGACGTGGAGCTACAGGTAGTGCTGTGTTAGTAACTACCCGTAGTAAGATGGTTGCCGATAAAATGGCAACAACTTTTGTCCATCACTTAAGGGGATTGTCTGAAGAAGATTCTTGGGATATGTTTCAACGACTTGCATTGGAGGGGAGAAGGAAAGAGGAGTGCGTACAACTGGAAGCCATTGGAGCATCAATAGTGAAGAAGTGTGGTGGTCTTCCTTTAGCTATAAAGGCACTCGGGATCCTAATGCGGCAAACAGGTAGTGAAAATCAGTGGATGGCAGTCAAAGAAAGTGAGATATGGGATCTACCAGAAGCAGCAGACGAGATTTTACCTTTTTTGAGGTTGAGTTACACTCATCTATCACCAGATTTGAAGCAATGCTTTGCATTTTGCTCTATATTTCCAAAAGATCACGTGATGCGCAGGGAGGAGCTGGTTGCTTTGTGGATGGCAAATGGCTTTGTTTGTTGCAGGAGAGAAATGGATTTGCATGTCAAGGGTATTGAGATATTCAATGAACTGGTGGGAAGGTCATTTCTGCAAGAGGTCGATGATGGGGTTGGCAACATAACATGTACAATGCACTATCTTATGCATGATCTTGCACAGTACATTATGAGTGGAGAATGTTTATTGATTGAGGGCGATACAGAGTTCGAAATTCCTAAAAGAGTTCGTCATGTGGGTGTTTACGGGGAATCTTCCTATGCTCTAGAAGACAAGGGTATCAAATCTCAGTCGCTGCGATCATTTTTGCTTTCTAGATCTATTATTTACCCAAGGCGTGTGAGTGATGATGCTCTTCTTCTCTGTTTTACTCAACAAAAACATCTAAGAGCCTTGTATATGCCTTCTTTAAGCACAACTAATACATTGCCAAAATCAATTTGTGATTTGAAACATCTAAGGTATCTAGATGTCTCTACTTCCTCCATCAAAAAATTGCCTGAAGGTATAACCTCTCTCCAAAACCTCCAGACACTAGATCTAAGAGATTGCAGGAGACTCATCCAATTGCCTGAAGGTATAACCTCTCTCCAAAACCTCCAGACACTAGATCTAAGAAAATGCAGGAAACTCCTCCAATTACCAGAAGGCATGAGGCAGATAAATAGTCTTGTCTATCTTGACATCACGGCTTGTGATTCACTTCGATTGAAGCCTCATGAAATGGGGCAATTGACGTGCTTGCGAAAACTTAAGCTGTTCATTGTGGGTAAGGAGGCGGGTCGTGACATAAGGGAGTTGGAAAGGCTGAATTATCTCTCTGGTGAATTGAGAATCACGGATCTTGTTAATGTTAAGAGCTTAACAGATGCGAGAAGTGCCAATTTGAAGTTGAAGAAAGCTCTTCTATCACTGACTTTATCTTGGAATGAATATGGACAATCTGACAGTATTTCTTGCATCCGCTCACTACCAAATAAAGAGGCAGAGGTCCTTGAGGGCTTCAACCTCATTCAAATCTGAAGAAGTTGAGGTTAATTGGATATTGTGGTTCAAAATTTCCAAGTAATTGGATGATGAACTTGAACTTGACGCTGCCAAATTTAGTGGAGATTGAGATAACAAAATGTCCCGGCTGTGAACAACTTCCACCGTTTGGCAAGCTCCAGTGCCTCAAGAGTCTTGTATTACATGCAATGGATGGTGTGAAGCGTATTGACAGCCACATGTATGGAGATGGCCAAAATCCATTCCCATCCTTGGAGAAGTTGTCTGTTGATGGATTGTTCGAATTAGAGGAATGGGCTTCGTGTCGTTTTCCTCGCCTTCGAGAATTGAATATAGTTGACTGCCCTGAGTTGAGCGGAAGACCAATTATACCCTCCATCAAAATATTAAACATCCAGGGAGTGAATGTCTCGTCGCTGATGTCAGTGAGGAATCTCACTTCTCTCACCTCCTCTCTATTGGAGATGTTGACAATGCGAGGGAGCTTCCCGAAGGGTTTTGCAAAATCATACACTCCTTGAAAGCTTAGAAATTCGTTGGCTAAGAGATCTGCAGTCTTTGTCAAATAAGGTATTTGATAACCTTTTGCTCTTAAAAGCTTGTCGATAGTTTGTTGTGGTGAACTTGAAAGCTTGCCAGAGGAAGGTCTTCGGAACCTCACTTCTTTGAAGGTCTTAAGGATATGGACATGTAGAAGATTAAATTCTCTGCCAATGAATGGGCTCCGTGGCTTATCTTCTCTTTGTTGCTTATCGATTAAATTTTGTTGTGATTTTGCATCTTTAACTGAGGGAGTGCGAAATCTGACGGCACTTGAACGTTTGTTCCTCTATGAATGTCCAAAGCTGAATTCATTGCCAGAGAGTATCCAACATCTCACTTCTCTCCAATCTCTAACTATAAGAGGTTGCAACAAACTAGCTTCTTTGCCAAATCAGATTGGTTATCTCACATCCCTTTCATGCTTGAAGATTGGTTCTTGCCCTAATTTGGTGTCATTGCCAGATGGGTTACATAGTCTCAGTAACCTCAACCAGTTGATAATTGACAAATGTCCAGAATTGACGAAGAGGTGCAAGAAAGAGGAAGGAGAGGACTGGCCTAAGATAGCTCACATCCCTAGCATTAGAATCAACATGAAAAGCGGCATTGCACGGTGATTCTTCTTACCGTCACTGATTACAACTAATTGGACTCTGTGGCATCGCATGGGAAGAAATATTTCATTGTAATTTTCTTCCCCACACACTTTCTTTTGGTGTTTTCTTTCTTTTTTGTTTGGTAAATTGCAAGAACGAGACCACTTGAACCTTCAGTTACTATTACCAAGGCCAGACTCTTGGACGAGAAAGTGAAATGATTCGTTTCTGATATTTCATCTTGAAATGTTATTTCTTTTGTTATTTTTCAAATATTATTTAATTCAAGCTAAATGATTTTCAGAGATCTATGTAGGCCAGCTGATATGTAATGCTGCCAATCTATTCTGCCATCCTGAGTTGTTGCCTCTGCATCTTCTCTTCATTCTCTCTGTTTTTTTCGTAAGCTACAACATCTAAGTGATTTTGCAATTATGATTTACCAGTAATCTAATGAAAAACAGGTATGGCTTTGAGCAAGAATACACCTTATTACAAAACGGATGTTATAAGCACCTTGTGGATTCTGGCATTTACCATGGCAGCTTCTACCCTTCTCTGACAATTCAGTAAACAGTCTAGTACAAGTGCAAAAACAAATTCAAGACATCATACAAACAGAAGACAAATTAATGGCTGTGAAGTCATACACAAAGGACAGCGGATAAGAGTTCCATTCTATAAATGACTAAAAATGTCAATACAATTACCTGGGTGCCAACCAAGAGGAAAACATCTGCATTCTCAATCAAGACCATTAATGCCACAGTTCATAATATATCCAGATCGAAGATCAGCATTCGGGCTATATCCATTTCCTTCACACCACACATTATTTGATCCCATATTGTTTACGAAATCTTGAAGAGCCATCATGGATTCATCATCAGATAGTTTACCAGCTAAGGCATCATGCCAGCTTACAACCTTGAAGCTGCCATCTGTGCCAGGAATCATGGAATCATTTAGCCTCTGCCTCTTTAGACCATCATAGCAAAACCGAGTCTTGTCTGATATCCATTCCTCATTTATATCCTGAAATAGGCCAGTCCAAAATCATGAACAGGCCTTGCAGTCTTGTACACCAAAAAACAAATAAAAATCCATGACATAAACACAGAAATTATTTATCTATTCCATTATAATCATAGTAGGAAATTTAAAACAGGGTATATTGAAGTGCTTTGCCCCATAATTAATTTATGTAAGACACAAAACAAGTTAATCAGCCTGATTGTCTTCGAAGCCATTCACTTGGAAGAAATAAAAGCAATAAGATCATAAATCAATCTGCTAAAAGAATCAAGTTGAGAGGACCCAGTAGTCCTTCACAAACTTATATTGCATAGCATGAAAGTAGAACAAACACAGCAACCTACTTGTAGAATGCTACAATTAAGCCGTTGATCTATTCATACCCCCTCAAGCAAAGAATCTACTAGTAAATTGATGAATATTGTATAGCTTAACATTTAATGAACTCATAACACCCTTGTCAACACCAGCAGGTAGATGAAATCCAACACCACTTGGTAAACCTAATTGCGAAATATGAAACAATAGTCTTATTTCCTATTCACAAAAATTTTTGAGCCCTTCAAAGCAGAAGACAAATTTGTTTCAGAAGGAAGCAAGTTGATGCTTTGGTTAGCCCAACCAAAAATACATCTGAAAAATAATGAAAATAACACACTGCAGTGCAGGGAATCTACCTTATTTAACCGTGGAGTGATGCGCAGGACCTCTGCTATCAATCCGGATGTTGGATCCAACTGCATCAGAGACATCAATGGTCTCTGTACCTTTCATCTCCCAATTTCGAGCTTTAAATGCAAAAGGTTTTGATGTAAGAGCTCACACAGGACAGATATCTATCATATTTCCAGATAGTTCACTTGTCATAAGTTTAACAACATAAGTTCCAATTTCTTCTCCACTGCCACGACCTAACATGCCAAGATCCTGAACGCCAGCAACTTCTGTTGCAAACCTCACACACCTGTGGGGCCCCAAAAGAACACGTCACATCAGAAGATAGTACAGTGTTCACAAAACTATAATCAAGATGTATACATGCTGACAGAAAACAAGAACAAGCTGGCAAATTCCAAAGACATCAACTGCAACTACTACTTCAACCATTAGCAAAGCTTACAGATCAACTAATATCGTAAAGCTGCATTCACATGCAATTACATTAAAAGATTTATTACAAGTTGATGACAAATTACAAAGACATCAACTGCATCTTCAACCATCAGTAAAGCTTACAGATCAAATAATTTGGCAAAGCTGCATTCACATTCAATTACATCAACGATTCATTTTATGCAGTAACCCACAGCACATGACCTAACTTCATCACATCACATCTCTAGAGTGAAAAGAAAAAAAATCAAAGAAACAACATATGAAATGCAAAAATGGATTAACCAAGAAAGTGAGAGCAAGATTATCCAAGACCAAATAAGTTGATTAAAAGAAAAACACCAAAACATGTTGGCTTCTGGACAAGTTAATCATAAAAGGGGTAAAGGATAAAAGTTTTTCATTGTATGCAGAACTAATTTAGGAATTTTCCCATTCATCACTGTGGGACATGCCGCATAAATTTCTTTCAAATGTATTTAGAACAGGGAGAGGTGACAAAAGCATGAAAACACAAACTACTAGATGTCAAAGGAGAACGCATCTAGGAAACAGAACAATAAAAGAGTATTATCATATTGAATAAAGATTGGATTTCTTGGCAAGTTGGAACAATGGCAAGGATTACACTAGCTGCCTTAAGTGGAAGACTGAAACCAGAGATAAAAAATCAAGTATGTAATGAGCAGTGGAGCCTAACCCAATTTGTACCAAGTAATCTCTTAAAACCTTAATCACAGGGTCAAAGTCCAGGACTCAAACCCTAGAAAGGTCTCAGTTTATCATTCATCAAAAACAGAAAATAAAAATCAATAACAATGGGGAAATTATAGAAATTGACTCACTGACAAGATCTGGTAACTCTTCGCAGGATGAATTTTTTTGTCCGAAGTAAGAAATTTATCCTAATTGAAAAGGCCAAACAGAAGTAATTGTATTGCACTCCTAAAATCAAATTGTTACTTCAAAAGAATATGCACATATATGCTGTCATATTCAACACTGCTTGCACAAAACAAATGTTGATGATTCAAAATAACCATTTTCGTACAACATATAACATTAATAAGTTGTTTCAGAATCAAACCTTGTACACTGAGTGAAACGAGTCATCACAGTCTTCACCAACGGGCCAAGATTTTTATCGACAACTGATCGCTTCACTTCAGTGAACCTGCCACGATCAGATCCAAATGCCATAGACTGATCCTGAAGATCACACTCTCCACCTTGATCACAAATTGGACAATCCAACAGGTGATTCATCAGCAAAATTCCATAACCCCTTCTCGTGCTTTCTTTGCCACAGGTATGTTTGTCTTAATCTTCATTCCTATAATATAAACCCTCTGATAAATGAAACATCATTAAGAAATAAAACAGACGCAAAAAGAGAATACATATCATAAACTATGCAATCCTGAAACTTCAATCAACAAATTAAGAAACCAAAAGATCCTAAAAATAATTATGAAACAAAAGGGATAATGTAAGGATACATGCAAAATCATCAAAGAGCTTGCATCATAAAATCAACATTTCTTATGATTATATAAGCAAATCAAAATGCATTTGCATATACAATGCATGCCATAAATCAAACCCGAGATGAATCATATATATGTGTGAGTGATAAAGCTTTTGGATTGAGAGCAAAAACTAGAAGCATTAAATCAATCATAATAAAATAAAACCAAAATTTTCTACTGAGCACATGGCAAGAAACTAAAACCAACTACTCTCTCAGTTACAAAACCAGAAAACAAGTCCTTGTCCTCGATCACCAGCCATTGTTGCCGAGTCCTTTTCCTCGATCATCAGCCATTGTTGCCTACATGGAAGTCTCGGATAATGCTGCAAATTCCGTTAATGAAGCTTCGGAGTCTAACTATGATAGGGGTAAGGAAGTGAAGGCATTTGAGGACACAAAAACTTGCGTTAAGGGACTTGTAGACTCTGATGAGACAAATTCGCAGGATTTTTGTCCACCAACCAGAGAAAAAGCAGAAGTTGTCTTCAGAGACTTTTAATATCAGCCTTCTGGTTCCATAAATAGATGTTGAAGGTTTCAAAACTTCTAAGCGAACGGAGGTTGTCGATGAGATAGCAAAGCATCATAAGAATGAGGTTTCTTTCAAGTTATGATATTCCTGCTAGTGTCACGGGTGAGATGTTAGCGGGTGTGAGACAATTCCATGATCATTCCCAGGAGATAAAGGCAGATTTGTACTCGCATGACCTAAATCAACGAGTAAAGCTCTTTTGTGGAAATATTTTTCTGAATGAAACAGTAGTAAATTGGAGGGATTCAATAGCATTTGATTTTCAGGATGGTAAAGTAGACCCTCAACTCTTTCCTGAAATTTATTGTCTCTATAAATTCATTTATTCAGGATATTTTTACTATATTTAAGTAAATTTGTCTTGCAGTAGTGATCTGAGTGAATACATTAGTCAAATGATGAAAATGGGCAAGATACAATCTGAACTCTTGTCAGGGGCACTGGGCTTTGTAGTTTTTCCTTTGTAGTAACTCATTATTAACCAGCATGTCCAAAACCAGGCACCTCCAATCACACAGACCCGTCTTTTGTGATAATACTTCTGCAAGACAGCATGGGAGATCTCCATGTTCAATAACAAAATCGATGGATTCATGACCCTCTCTGTACGGAGCTATTATTGTAAATATTGGGGACTTCATGAAGGTAAAGCTTTATATATATATAATTGATTTAGATTTTTTATGAAAAATTGATATGGGCTTATGTACCAACAGTTTTATTAATTTGAGTAGACCAATGAGTAGAGAGGTAACCTATGAGCTTCTGACAAGCTGAAATAAGGTCCATTATAAATAGGGCTAATTCTTCAGTCTGTATTAGAAAGCAGAGAAGACTGAAGTTAAAAATCCTTGTAGATTCACTGGAGGGGACGAGCAACAGCAAAATGAGTTTTACTACCCACTCAGGTAATTTTCCAGCGGTTGAGAAGTAGTGATAGCAGTGGTAAAGTGAAAAATCAATGAAGTCTCTGCTGAGTGCTGGGAAATTCCTAAGCATTTTGTCAAGTCAGCAGTTTCCTATTCAGCAGGTTAATTATTCGATTGAATAGGGCTGGCATGCATGATCAATGCAGTGGATGATTCAATTACACAGCATCAAGTTGCTGTCAATATAAAAGAATGCATTTCAATAAGAAATCCAACATAGAATATAAAATATAAAAGCAAAGTCACACAAAAGGTTGAAAAGGGATCATTCACGGAGAGACAGTTTTAGATTTTATTGCAAAGTTCCAATACCTTAAACTTTCAGGATATAGTTCAGGGTCAAGTTCACCATCCTGAAAATTTATTGCCACTGTATCCCTCCAAACCGCTGTTTCTTTGGTTAGAACCACTCCTCCGTAGAAGAACTTCACTCTCTGTTTAGGATCACGAGAATACAGCTCCGCCTTCGCTTCCTGGGGTTGCTCGTGGAATCGTTTCACCCTTGCTAACATCTCATCCATGACAACAACTGGAATTCCATGGTTAATAATTTGAAAGAAACCCCATTCTTCTGATGCTTTCCGGATCTCGTTTACCACCGGTGGTACCTCTGATCGCCGACAACTTTCAAACCCTTCTGTGGATACCACAGAACACTTACACCTTTTGGTTTTCAGAACGAGGACAGAACTCTTTGGGATGCAATGACTACCTATGTTGAAATGAGTCCTTTCATGTCAGCAAATAAAATTAAAAAGCCAATACTGCTCATCAATGGAGAAGAAGACAATAATTCAGGAACGCTAACCATGCAGTCAGATCGTTTCTTTAATCTGGGAAACATCCACCTGAATTTGCCTCCATGATTTTTTCCATGTGGTCAAATGTGGTGGGTTGGTTAAATTAACAAAAGAAAATATAATCTTTTGGTTTCATAAAATATTGTACAGAGGACTAAATCCATGTTGTTAAGATGAAAGAATCTAGGATCATTTCTTGGATGTAACTTGAAAAGGAAGGTAATTTCAGAAAAGAACGCAAAATGTTATGAATCTTGACCTTTCTAAGGTTGTAATAAGAGCGCTTCTTAAAATATCAGATTTTAAGCAATAAAAATATATCCCATTAATAAAATATCAGATTTTAATCAAAATAATTCGTATAAATAATTATATTGGACAGTAAAATGTATTTCATTGTGGACATGATTCAAATTATACTTTAAACAATAAAAACAAGCTATATAATTAATTAATTAATTATATATAAACAGATCAACCTCGAAACAACGACGTCGAAACACCCGAAACCAAAACGTTCTGTTCCAATAGAAAAACTAAATGCTCACTGAAATGGTATTGACAACCTTAATTTAAATGATTAATTGTATATTTAGGATTAAGAAAAAGCAAAATAAATATTTTAATTTGAAAAAATAAAAATCATCATAACAAATAAATCTCATATTATAATTAATTTTTAATTGTATTTCTTAGGTTTTTATTGCACAGTTATAAAATATGGGTTGGTCTGGTCTGGTCTAGTCGGTTGACTCGGAACTAATCAAACCAAGATTTTATAGATTCCAATTGAGAAGAAATAAAAGAAAATAATTAACTAGGCTGAACCGGTAATATTCATTGACTTTTCTTTGAAAAAGAATTGTTTTAAAAAATTATATTGTTTTGATATTTTGAAAAGAAATTTCTTAATTAATTGAAGTTAACCGTCCTAACTATGATGAGGTTTTTTTAACTATGTTTCCAGTAAAAAAACGTATTGGGCTCGGCTTGAAATCAAACCCATCCACTCGTGGCCCAGCCTACCCTTTGATCTCACTCTCTCTAAATTGCCAAACGACAGCTACCAGCTACCAGCTACCGATGATGATTGCCGCCATTTCCGTCGTAAGTAACACCTCAATCCCAACTAACTTAACTGTCATTTCATGCCTTAAATCCCAAAAATCACCCTCCAAACCCCCTCAAAATCTCAATCAAACCCTCAAGTTTCTTACAAAATCTGGCAATCTCGACGAAGCGATTCGCTTGATCGAATCCTCGCCGTCCAAATTTACTGATCCTGAGACTTACAGTCAGCTCTTACATTCTTGTACTTCCCAAAAATCGCTACATCATGGACAAAGAGTATATAAACAGCTCCAGCTCCAGCTCCTTAAACAAGAAGACAGTGAAAAACTTCTTGAAAATCATAACTTTAAAAGCAAGCTAATTCCCTTTTCTCTGTATGTGGCGAACTTGATGAGGCACGCATAATTTTTGAAAATGCGGTTGAAAATGAAGGGGTGCCGGAGTCAGTTTGGGTGGCAATGGCAATTGGGTATTCAAAAATGGGTTCTTGAGAGAGGCTTTGCTTGTTTATGTTGAGATGTTGTGGAATTGTATGGAGCCGGGTAATTTTGCGTTCTCCACAGCGTTGAAAGCGTGTGCGGATTTGAGAGAATTGTGGGTTGGTAGAGGAGTTCATGCACACGTGGTAAAGTCTAGTGAAGGGCCTGATCAAGTGGTGAATAATAGTCTGCTGAGGTTGTATGCACAGTGCGAATGTTTTGATGAGGTTTTGAAGGTGTTTGATCAAGTGCCAGAAAGAAATATTGCTTCTTGGAATTCTTTGATTTCTGGTTTTATCAAAGAAAATAAATTGGGTGAGGCACTTGATATGTTTAGAAGGATGCAAAGAGAGGGAGTGGGGTTTAGTTGGGTTACACTAACTACAATTTTGCCGATTTGTGCACGCGTGACAGCGCTATGTAGTGGAAAAGAGATACATGTGCAAATTGTTAAATCAGCGAGAAGGCCAGATGTCCTACTACTAAATTCCCTTGTGGATATGTATGTGAAATGTGGAGTTTTTGATTATGGTAGGAGATTGTTTGATGGGATGAGAAGTAATGACTTGACATCATGGAATACCATGTGGAATCAATGGTTATATGAGGGTGGCGATGGATTTGTTCAATGAGATGGTTTCATGTGGGATAAGGCCGGATGATGTCACATTTATTGCACTGCTATCAGGTTGTAGCCATGCTGGGCTAACAGAAGATGGGCAAAAATTGTTTCATAGAATGGAAATGGATTTTGGGGTCACTCCAAGTGTAGAGCATTATGCTTGTTTGGTGGATATGTTAGGCAGAGCTGGAAGAATCGATGATGCATTGGTGGTGGTGAAAAACATGCCCATGAGGCCGAGTGGTAGCATATGGGGATCGTTGCTCAACTCCTGCCACCTACATAGTGAGGTCCCTCTTGCAGAGGCTATTGCAAAGCGGTTGTTTGAGATCGAGCCATATAATCCTGGAAACTATGTGATGCTCTCAAACATTTATGCAAATGCAGGGATGTGGGACTCTGTAAATATGGTTAGAGAGATGATGCAAACAAGAAAAATCAGAAAAGAGGCTGGATGTAGTTGGGTACACGTAAAGAATAAAATCCACACTTTTGTAGCTGGTGGAGGTTTCAAGTTTCATAATTCTGATGAATATAAGAAGGTATGGAACAAATTGAGGGAAGCCATGGAAGAAGTTGAGGCAATGTGGGTGTGTGGGCACAGTGAGCGCTTGGCAACTGTTTTCTCTCTCTTATATACTGCTGCTGGAATGCAAATTAGGATCACAAAGAACCTTCGTGTTTGTGTAGAATGTCACTCTTGGATCAAGATAGTTTCAAGAGTGACTGGGAGGGTCATTGTTTTGAGAGATACAAACCGCTTCCACCATTTTAAAGAAGGTGCGTGTTCTTGTAATGATTACTGGTGAAATCAGTATACTAGTGCAAAATTCTTTGAATCCGTGGCATGATTTCATACTACAAATCCATTCTAGAATTACTTTAGTGCTCCAAGTAATTTTGATTTACATTTTATTAAGAACCATCCTCCCTTTTAGTACAAGCCCCAGTCTATATTTATGCCATAATCAAAACTTTACAGTAATTCAAAATGCTTGGATCTGAGCACTGATCAACTCTCTTGCTAAACATTGAAAGTTTAGATGAGAATGTTTTAGAACAATCCAAAATAGATAGAAATGAACCGCATATTTAGAATCATGTAAAAGTGTACCCCTTGTCTTTGGAAGCACAGAACGGACTTTCACTTTGCTCTTTAGATGCAAGAGGATGCCTATAAAATGTCATTTAGGCATCCTCTTTCTCCACAGTAAGAAAAAAGTACCACTATCGGTGCTAATACTAACCAACATCTTCAACATAATTATACCACCTTTACAGAGATGTGTTAAAGTTAAAAAAGGATAAAAATAACCAGGAATTGATGGGGAAGAAAAACATTAGTAGAAATTGATTCACCGACACTGGCGGCAGCGAAGATCATACTTTCTTGTCATGGAAGCAGTAATTGAATTCTCTTCAACTTCTTCTGGAACTATAAAGTCAGGGTCTTCCATACTGTCATCCCCTTCTGCTAACTCAGTTTGAATCCAGAAGACCAGTCAACATCACTTTCTGTTTCCCATGACAACTCTCTATTTTTGCATGACATTAATCTTATCCATTAGGCTTAGTATCAAATGATGATTCAAAACTTCATAATCCCTGCGTAAAGGAATCTATTAGATGTGGAAAATGTAAATGCTATTAAACCGAATTGATATAAATCTAACTTTTACCAACCTGTATGTGAAAATGGCATGTAGAAACTGAATAGAGGCAAGAATCCCATAGAGTAACCTGAACACATTAATCAGCCATGTTTGTCGTTCCGTACTATTTGTTGTGAGTCGAAGCATTGCTACTACGTCGAAACGTGGCAACAAGACCTATGAACCCAAATCAGATTTAAATTAGTAATAGACCTATTTAAATCTTCAATACTTGATTTAAATCCCCAAATAAAAGAAAAAAATAAAAAATAAGAGAAATAGAAAATACACGTACCAACATAAAGCCTCGCTCTTATGGTATATGTTTGCTTTGTACTGGTGAACATGTAAACGATAAAGATTGATGCAGTGTAGAGGACGAAAGCTTTAATTATTCGTGATTCAAGCAACATAGCGTTTTGCAAAGCAAATAGCTTCTCCAAAGAAATGAACATGCTTGCTTGCTTTGATTCAAAAGCTTCCTGAAAAATGGAAAAACCATGTCATATAATCCTTTTTCTCAACAAAAACTATCATGGAAGTCATAAGGCTCAATCAAAACACTAACCTGAGCTGTCAATATTGAATTTGAATTTTCAACCAAGTGATCATGAACCTTTGAAGTCTGTTCTTGCCTCTGAAGAAGCTCTTCCTCGCTGTTTATGGCCATATTCAAGCAAAGAGCTGCAGCATACTCTCGTTATTCGGTAAGAATCTCAGTTAAGCTCTCTAATTATTTACTTGCAATTGCACTAATTTTGTTTTTCTACTTACCTGCTCTCTTTTAGAGCTTCGATTGAAACCGAGTTAGGAGTTGAAGACCCTTAAGTGCATTGGATTGCCCATCTAGAAGTTGTTTCTGTTTATCCAAGGACTTCCCAGCCATGTTCTCAATGTCATCAGCTGAGGTTTGTAAAGTTTGCATCTTTGAAGACAACGTGTCTCCAACTCCGCTAATCTGCTTCTCTATTTCCACAGCTTCGTTTCTCACATTGTCTACTTCTTGTCCCAGATTGGTGTAAGCATCATGAAGCATCGACATGCCGTCCTTCAAATTTTCATTCATTTTTGCTTGTCCCTCTTGCAGCTCTGATTGAGAATGTGCAATTTCCTTGGAATGCTTATAAACAGCTTCAGAATGCTTAGATAAAACATCCATGTGATCTTTTGCATCTTTTGTTGTCTCGAGCTATATTTTCAACCCGAATATCAATTGAACTCAATGAATCCTGAATTTGATTCGATCTCTGCAACACAACATGCGTTTTTCCTTCAATAATTTCTAACTGTTCTTCCGTGTATTCTGCTGAATTTTTAAGATCATTCACCAGTCTCTCCATTTTATGGTTGAAGGCATGGGCCCTGTAGGCAACAGCACATTAAAAAAAAAAAAAAACCTTTGTTAGTTTCTGTCACACCGTATAAAACAGGAGAAGGATGGTCAGAATAGTGAAAGAAACTATACTTAACTGTAACTGATAGCAGATAGAATTGGTTTCCAGTGAGAATTCAAGATAAACCTTATGCTCATTGTCATTCAACATTTTGAGACAATTAACCATGGCGGATTTTGTGTCACAATAAGGGAAAGCCGGCCGTCCAGAGTCTTTTTGAAAGCAATCACTAAGGTGCCAAGCAAATCTCCACCGCTTCTCCTCGACGGCAAGAATCTGCGAGCAGCCGGCAAAGAGATGCTGGTAAGCATTCTGCCAACAAGAATTCGTGCCAACCATTTTACTTTTGGCTTTTTCGACCAGTTTCATCCCCTTCTCATCACTGAGACCATTCATAGAAAATTCCACCACAGAACCATGGGGCAAACCATGTGTTTGTGAATTATCAGTGGAGTGAGTTTCTGTCGTAGAAGAGAACCAACCCCACGAGTGGCATCGTAATGAAAGTGAGATTAATATTACGAGAAACAAAATCTGACTATAAAGACCCATTAATTATTTTTTCTTTTCTTCCTGATTTTTTCACTCTACTCTCTGTATCTTCCACCAGAAGACTGAAACCTGCAGTGCACAGTTCAACAAAATTAGCAGATGCTTCCAATGCCAAAGCGCATTCACGCGATATTCTTATATTTATATATAAACAAAGTGGAGGAGAAACTTGGAGTGCAAGAAAAAGAAAAGGGCATGATTTTTAGCATGAAAAGGACTGTTTGAAAGTGAAATTAACGGAGAAGAAAATAGAAAAGAGACAGAGGACTTCCAAAGATTGAAAACTAAAAATAAAGTAGATATGGTCCAATTGTCTCTTTCATCATTCTACAAGACGCCACTAAATCAGAGATGAGATAACTTCAAAATTCTCACGAAATCAAAACTGGACATTGTGTCATCTTCCCATAAAAACTAGCAACATATCAACTATTTTAAGAAAATGAAGTCAAAATTAAGAAAATTCTTTAAAATCATAACCGTTTCTATTAACCGTCTCATTGATTTTTTTCTTTTCTAATTTCATTTTACAATTAATTACTTTTATGATAGATTAAACAAATGGAAAGAAAGAAACCATATGTAGCTAAAAGGGATCCTCTCTTTATCTTCTATTACTTAATTTCTTTTCTTAACTTTTTCTCCAGCTACCCCTCCCTCCTTTTCTCATCAAAAGCTTCTGCTACCTTTTTTATCGTTTTAAATACGAAAAACCGGTCCATGTTCGTGTTTCGTGTTTCAACCACGATTATCCTTGGAATCTTAACCAGAATTATACGTCAAAACAAAGACAAAGAAGAAAATCAATGAATGCGAGTGAAAGAGAGATGGTGAGAGCATACATACTTGTTTGTGAATGATCACCGGCTGCTGCTGGTATCACACATGTACAAACACACACACAAATATAAAGTGGAGTGAAGAGACACGATGCTTTGATTAATTTGGAAAATTAATGATGTTTCGAAAAGTCACTTCTTCCATGACCGACATTAATCTTTCCTTTCCATGTTACACCAGGGATTTTTTTCCCTTTTCGTTTAATTAATTCGCTTATAAAAGTAACCCAAGATTTCAGAACGTTGCAATATTAAACCTCAACGTTACAAATGATCGATTGTAATTCAAGAAATCTCAACAGTCCATTTGATCCCATACCCTTTCCCTTCCCAACAGACACACATCATATTATTCCCCGCATTATCAGAATTGAAACCAAACAAAGCAGAACCAGTACATTTAGGACTAGATTATATATTTTTTTCAGACCCATGCCATAAACTCAACAGTTCTACGAACTCCTTGTTCAGTAAAATACAGTTTTGGCAACTGGAAAATATATCAGTTCTCTAAATATTGATGTTTTCTGCTAGATCTTGTAGCAGCATGAAGTCCACTGATTTTGTCAATGATTGTAACTACTTGGATTGTTAAATTCTTTTTTAAATAGTCTATGTTCATAAATTGCTGATCTTGCAAATCGATAAACTTCTGGCTTGAATGATGCCAGACAAAAAGAGATTTGAGGAAAAGGGAGAGAAAGAAAGAAGAGAAGAAGAAGTAAGAAAGAAAAGCTAGGGAAGAAGAGCAGGAGATATGTGTGGGAATCATGTCTTAGGGATGGTGTCCCCAACGTTTCTTAGATGATTTTATTTGTGCTTAGGATTGGATAAATCCAAAAACATTACAGACATGGATGCCAGTGCTGAAAAAGATTCGAAGACAAACTGCACTTGTTGTCAGGGAAGTAGTTGTCTTTAGGAAGAAGAATGTAAGCTGTTAAACGAGGGTATTGTCAAGACTTCCTCTGTGTTAAACGAGGATGATAATTAAGTGTGGACCAGGGCTTTATCCATGAGAGAAATAGGATGAACTCGTCTTCAATCAATGCTTTCAGCACCATATTTACACCAAGTTAGGGAAGATAATTAAGCTAATATTATAATTAAGCCCTGCTGTGGATTGGCTTTTGCTTCCATGTCAGAATGAACATCCTCAATGTATGGAAACCTGCCGCTCTTCAAAAGGTATAATTTTTCACTTGGCTGGCTGTTCTTGATAGATTGAACACTAAAGAGTTTTTGCAGCACAATGGATTAATTACAGCAGTAGAAAATGCATGTTGCTGCTGTCAAACTGAGGAAGAATCACTCCACCATCCAATACAACACTGCCAGCAAGTTTGGACATTCATGGTCGACAACCGAACTCGAAAGCTAGCTGGACTTCTCCAAAAATCACAAGGCAAATTGATGAACCAGTAGGAAAACTAATGAAATTTTTTCGGCTATTCCTCGAACAGTGTTTTAAGGTTGTAAGGCTTCACGATGTCCAGATTTCCACTCCACATCAGCTTCGCAAATTGATTGTTGGCACTCTCAGTTGGATGAGCCGAATCAAAGAAGAAATATTCACTTGCATTCTCACATAATTGATATCCTTTCTGACCACAAGTAGTGGAGCTTCTGTAAGGACAGTTGCCACAACATGCCTCTCGAACCTCCTTGAAACCTTCATAAATGGTCAAATCACATTTAAATTCACAAGGATAGGAAAACTATGTGCAAGTATAACTTTTTTAATTCAGGGACCTTGATTTTTAATTATATAGGCATTACCATATTTTGAAGGGTTATTAATTCTTTCCCTCCTGCAATGTAGGCATCAAAATTTGAGTATCTAAATCCTTCTAGTTGTCTCTCAAGCTCTTCGAGTGCTTTAGAGAGTGCTCTATTGTGTAGCCTTGCGAACATTGTAGCTTCATCCATGCAACCTGATACTCCTGTTTGCTCTTGTTTAACTGCTCTCAAGGATGGTAGACAACCCAAAGCAATCAGCGTTGACAATCCAAATTTCCTCCCTCCTATCTTGTATATTTCCTGGAACAGTAAAATTTCCTCAATCATAATCTGTGACCAATTTGGAAAGAAAGATAGAAAGAAAGGTTCTAAATTACTTGAATCACTGTTGTAATATTGCCGATAACCATCCCAACATACTCTTCTCTTGAATAGAATTGAAGCAAACTGTGCATTGGTGTTAAAGCTTCAAAGTAGTCATTGCCTCCAATGCTGAACATGTAAACTGCTGTGGACAGCAACCTTTGAGCTTCTGCTTCACCTAGTTGAAGCCCTAACTGCCTTTTCATATTCTTGAAATAGCTTAGTTGAGTACTGAGGTTTATCACCTTCCAAGAAAAGGGAAAAAATGAAAAACCAAAAAAGAAGAAGAAAAGTTATGGAACATATCTAAGACAGTAAACTTTGTATTCTTGACATACCCATCCTTGATGAGTTTCAACAAGAGCACCAGCTCCAGATGATGCAAAGTTCACTCCATTTACAAAATGATGATTACCGGATTGTACATGTTCTTGAATTTCAGAGCTTATCACCTTGAAAAAATCATTGAATATCATTATTTCTTCTAAAGATTTAAAAGAGATCTCGAGTTTAATTAATTAATTTATAAGAGACGAAAAGTGCTGGGTATTGATAAAATTGAAGACCCCACTAAGAAAAAACAACAGGAGAACAGAGAGCACCAAGTGACAAGATGACAAGACATACCATTCCTTGAAAATTTTCAGCAAGAACACGATCCCGTTTTGATTCCATGTTTTCTCCTTCCATAAATTGATTGTTACCAGGTTGTAGATATGGCGGAATTAAAGGTAAATTTGCATATTCAGCTGTCACAAAACAATTCATAAAAATAAGAAAAGAAAGAACAAAAAAGAATGAAGCATTCTTAACTGTAATGATCTTACCAATAAAATCTGGAATTAATCGCCCATCACAAGGCCTTCCAGTGGGATGCTTGAAGAAGGTTTCTCCATATGGCCAGAAATCTGAAAAGATAGGAGCATCTTCGATGTACTTATTGTTTCCAGCATCATATAATGAATCTCCAAAGATAAACAAGGCAACATGCTTAGAACCCTGGCAGCTTCTTGCAACCAGAAAGCTTGCACAAAATACCAGGAAACAATTCTTAATATCGGACATTGAATTAGTTCTCATCTCTCCACGAGCTCACCCTCTGTTGATTCTCTCAGCCCTCTTGTTTACAGAGCAAAAACAAGATGAGAAATGCTGACCAAACTGCTACAGGCACCCCCACCCCCCAAAGATGCGTACTTCTTGTCGCTATCAGACGTAACTGTTGATGACATGGCTAGCACTGAAGCTGGTGTGAGTGAGTTGGTGGGACTTGGGAGAACAAACTACACCATAGCAATTACTTGAATTGGTTGACTTTAACTTGGTAAAAGACAATAATGATTGTGTAAAAAAATTAAGAAAAATTAAATTACGTATTACAAGGAACTCTTTAACGGCATCATTAAACCCGGAACAAACAACTCAACTTGGAGATCTCCCTACCCAACTCTATGATTAGCTTATATTTTTAATAAAATCATGTTACGGTTGATATAATATAGTGTGACTGATGGATCTAAAAATAGACTAAATGATGAACGACAACTCGGTTTAACTTCAATAAAAATTTCAAGATAGATATTTTTTTTAAATCATGGTATTATCATAATCTGTTCATATTGATTCTCCTCTCACATGGAGACGCAAAGAGGTATGTATAGAATTTGTGAATTTGTTGCATTGGGGTGAGCTCATTCAGAATATCTACTGATATCAGGCGTGGTTGTGCTCCAGATCCAGATATATGGAAACTATTTAGCTCCTGAAATCGCAGAAGAACATACTTTGCTTCTTTTAACTCTATAAAGTGGTGGCATCGCATTCATGCTCTGTGTTGATCTCCTCTGCATTTTTTGTCTATTTGTTGCCATTTTGCTAGGTGTCCTAATAGTTCGATGTTGATTATATAATTAAACCATAAAAAAAATGAGGGAGGGAGGTTTCTGGGTGATGGAAGCTGAAATATTTTTTTATTTGTGTGCATGGTGTGAACGAGTTGATTAATTATTCAATCAAGTCTTGATTTTAATCGATCCTCTAAGATTTGAAAACTTGTCAACTAGCCACAATTATTTTTATTTTTCTTCCAATATTTATAAAGCATTTAATATTTGACATTTGTTTTTCCAATTTTACACTCAATCTTTTTTGTTTTATCAATTTTCAAGACATCCCATTCGTATTTTAATCAAAACTGTATATTTTTCTTATAAAAATAACATTAGTTTATAAAGAATTAAACAGTTTCCGTGATGTAAGTTATGATTGAGAAATAAAAATAATTTAGGATTAAAATTGATAAGAAAAAATAATAAATCCTTAAAAAAAATATCAGTATTGTCCTAATAGTTTGAGAATAATTTCTTATGTTTGTTGTAGAAATAAAACATAAAAAAAGAGGGGGAAGGAGGGAGGGAGGTTGCGTCGTGGTTGCTGGATGATGGAAACTTAAAACATAAAAAAAAGTTTGATTTTAAGTAGCCATAATATTTATTTCCCAATATTTATCTAACATTTTAAATTTTAGTCAGCTGAAAGGTCGTTGATCAAAGAGTTGTTTTTTCCACAATAATTACCAGTTAACATCAAGAAATTAATTGAAAAATACCTGACTTCTCCATCAATTGAAAAGAAAGCAAATAAATGGTGTTTAATTAGCCAAAAACAGCCCATCTTTCTCGATAAATTGTCTAACCATGCACAGTCAATCAAGATCAGCCTTGAGCTAATTAAGACATATATATTCGGAAATTAACTTTGTCGACTGATTTCTAGAGCAACCCGGCATCGATCCTCGGCTAATTTCTCAGTTTCAATCCCCGCTTGCTAAATGGATCATAGATGGATCAGCACGTAGTCCTGCGGATCACATGAATTTCTCTATTCTCTTTCAACTTGCCATGCCAAATAAATTTGTTTTTATTATGGTTTTGAAATAAATATTTATACTTTTTCTTCCAAAAAAATATAGAAAGACATGACTTTAAAACAGAGTAAATGAAGAAATTAAATTCACAAATATAGCAGAAACCTAAAAATCATTTCTAAGACCTCACTTTTAAGCTTATCAAATTATACCAAATACAAGATATTTTTGGATATCTATATTGGAACGGAAACCAAATTACCCGGAAAGCGCACTTTGTGGGCCAGTCATGCATAAACCTCTGACTGTCTCGGACTCTTACGGGGACCTTCATTGTTAGCCTTTGAAGCTCAAACCCTGATCTTCTGCTTTTTAGCGAAACAACCAAGGCCTTTGCTGCTCGACTAAACTCCTGGGGACCAAATACAAGATATTGCTCGACTAAACCACTGGGGACCAAATACAAGATATTGCTTGCGCTTAAACTAATAAAGTCAGCAAATTGATGAACAACCTGTGCTAGTCATTTTAACTGCTATGGTAAACAACCCAAATTGATCGACTTTGGAAATACAAAAATTGAACAATGCTAGGTGGATAGAATAAGGATGAAGTTGTGGAAAATTTGAAACAAAAATGGACTTTTCTAGCGACGAGCTCCGGGTCTTCGTTGTTTCTGCAAAACAAGTCCTCCATGGAACAATGGAAACTCGATGATTAAGTTAATTTTGAGTGTTTGTTGATTTAAGGAAACTTGAAATAGCTTAGTTGAGTACTGAGGTTTATCACCTTCCAAGAAAAGGGAAAAATGAAAAACCAAAAAGAAGAAGAAAAGTTATGGAACATATCTAAGACAGTAAACTTTGTATTCTTGACATACCCATCCTTGATGAGTTTCAACAAGAGCACCAGCTCCAGATGATGCTAAGTTCACTCCATTTACAAAATGATGATTACCGGATTGTACATGTTCTTGAATTTCAGAGCTTATCACCTTGAAAAATCATTGAATATCATTATTTCTTCTAAAGATTTAAAAGAGATCTCGAGTTTAATTGATTAATTTATAAGAGACGAAAAGTGCTGGGTATTGATAAAATTGAAGACCCCACTAACAAAAACAACAGGAGAACAGAGAGCACCAAGTGACAAGATGACAAGACATACCATTCCTTGAAGATTTTAACTGTAATGATCTTACCAATAAAATCTGGAATTAATCGCCCATCACAAGGCCTTCCAGTGGGATGCTTGAAGAAGGTTTCTCCATATGGCCAGAAATCTGAAAAGATAGGAGCATCTTCGATGTACTTATTGTTTCCAGCATCATATAATGAATCTCCAAAGATTAATAAGGCAACATGCTTAGAAACATGGCAGCTTCTTGCAACCAGAAGGCTTGCACAAAATACCAGGAAACAATTCTTAATATTGGACATTGAATTAGTTCTCATCTCTCCACGAGCTCACCTTCTGTTGATTCTCTCAGCCCTCTTGTTTACAGAGCAAAACCAAGATGAGCAATGCTGACCAAACTGATAGAGACACCCTCCACCCCCAAGATACGTACTTCTTGTCGCTAGCACTGAAGCTGGTGTGAGTGAGTTGGTGGGAGAACAAATGACAATAATGATCGTGTAACCGATGTACAGTAACACCAATACATATATAATGTATAAGGAAAAATATATTTTTTATTGGAAACTTATTGGTCTGCGAGAGTATTGATGGGGACATGTTGTGCAAGGGGAAGACCCATCATTCTATTGCACCCTACCCAAGGTAAGTTTGGTTGTTTTTCCTATCTCATTTTTATTTGTTGGTCTTTTTTAAGGTTTGAAGTATATCTCTCTTTGTGAGAAAGTCTATATCTCATTGGAAGTCAAAAAATTGAACTTTCTAAAGTTTAAAAAATTTTACACCGTATTTTTTTTTTAAAAAAATTATATACAAGTACTTTACAATTTAAATTTACACCGTAGAAAAGAAAACACTTTTTAGTATTTGTGGATATACTTTATGATGTATTTTTACACCGTGATAGCTAAAACAAAAAATTGTCATATTTTTTATATTTTGGCCAAATTCCAACGGATAATCATTAACTAGTTATGATATCCAATTTTCATTCAAAACATGTGAAAGATGCAAAATATTTTTTTACGGAAACATGCTTGAAAAGCCTTGGAATCCGGCCCTATGCACGGAAACAACACATTTTTTGTCTGTTTTTTATGTGATTTTTTAATTTAAAAAAAAAAACAAATTCAAATTAGGCCTGGCCCAACCAAATGGTCAACTCAGCTGTTAGACTTGGGTTGGACCTGGTCCATCCAACTAGTTGGGCCAAGAGCTGGTCCGACCCAAGAAGACAAAGAAAAAAAATAAAAATTGGCGCATTGTTTACGTCTTGCATGAATAGTGCGAAGTGAATTAATTCACTCTTGCACTGTTCACGTGTTACATGAACAGTAACAAAATGGTCGACTGACGGTGATGAGAGGCTTATATGCTACATGGATTCCTGGTCTCATTTGAACTCTGCATTCAGACTCAATTTTTGGACTTGAAAAAAGCAAAACAGGGTTCTTATCTTTGCATAAGAGTTGGAGGAATGTGTATCATCTTTTCATAAAGGTAAAGAATACATGAAACGAAGCTCTATAAGTCCTGTTATACCTCAAAACCAATCAATGCTCGGGTTTGTCTGGGCAAACCAACCAATGTTTGAATTCTAAGCTCATTCATTGTTTGCATCTTCATAATATCTCAATTTCAGCATATTGCATTAGTCCAATACCTGAAAATACATTGAATTTTCAAGAAGAATTTTCAAGAAGTGAATAATTGTCAAAGATATCTAAAACTTTAGACAACATGCTAAAAAACCAACGAAATTCTCTAAAATAGAGCTAGAATGACTCAAAATATGTGCAATATATTCCCTTATAATCCTCCAATAGAATACATGCTTGTACACCCCACGACAAAATGGTGTGGCAAAATGTAAAAATAGGCATATACTTGAAACTACTAGAGCTCTTCTCATTGGTACTCATGTCCCTCAAAATTATTGGGTTGATGTTGTGACCTATGTTGTGTATCTGATAAATCGGATGTCATCCCAAGTCCTCTCTTTCAGCAGTCCCCTGCAGGCTCTCACTCAACACATTCAGCTTCCATCCCTACTATACTTAGAACCCCATATGTTTGGTGTGTAGCTTATGTCCACCTGTAGAAAACTCAGCGTATAAAATTGGATTCATTTGTGATGTATCTTTGTTGGCTTCAATCCTCACCAAAAGGGATACTAGTGCTACCACCTTTCTTCTCATCAGATGTATTTCAATATGGATATTACTTTCTCCAAAACAAAATATTTCTTCCATAGAGATTCATCTAGCTCTAGTCCTCGTGGGGAGTCGTTGGAATATGATGCCTACAACTGGATTGATGTTCTCCAAACATCTGAATAGTCTGATTCAGGGAAGGATCAGGTATAGGGCAATTTGTTTTAGGGGAAGGAGTGGAAACCAATACTTGCACAACTAACAGTGTAGGGAAAGGATACATAAAGTACAATACACACGACAACAGTAATGTGGGAGCAAAATACATGCATAATGAAATAACCCCTTTCTCTTCACAAATCCATGTCCAAGATTGACCGGATATTCATGAGGTAAGTGACACTAAAAACCCTTATTGTTCCCCATTATTACCCATTTCATGCTATTCTTTGCCTCCTAGACAAAACCGTGGGAAGCCACCTGACAGGTACTCTTCAAATGGCAAAGTAAGTTATGCCATCACATTATGTGTCTCTGCACATAAACTGCCTCCACAACATCAAGCCTTTGTACATGAAATGGAGAATATAAAATACCTACAAAAGTTGAAGAAGCCTTATAGAACCCGAAATGCAGAGACAAATGGAGTATTGTATCACCCCCTCTGGTGGAAAAAACTGTTGATTGCAAATGGATATTCACCCTCAAACATAAAGTAGATGGAACAATTGATTGATACAAGGCAAGACTAGTAACAAAAGGGTACACACAATCATTTTACATTGATTGTCAGGAAATGTTTGTTGTAGTTGCAAAGATAAACACCGTTAAAGTCTTATTGTCTTTAGTAGCAAATTTTAGTTGGCCTTTCAAGCAATTTGATGTTAGAAACACATTTTTCCATGGAGATTTGGAAGAAGAAATTTATATGCAGCTCTCACCTGGGTTTAATGGACCACAATCTAGTGGGAAGGTGTGTAGATTATGGAAAGTATTGTAGGACTTAAAGCAATCTCCAAGAGCATGGTTTAGGAGGTTCACAAATGCTATGAAACGAATTGGCTATCACCAAGGTAACCCTAACCACACTTTATTCATCAAACACATTACATTACTTTTAAAAATATCGTGAAAGAAAATTTATTATTACTCTTTTAACATAAACGATATTGTCTTAAAAATTGATATAAAATTGCTCGAATATAAAATTAATATTGTCCTAATAGTTTGATGTTGATTTTATAATTAAACCGTAAATTATGGAAGCTGAAATATTTTTTTATTTGTGTGCATGGTGTGAACGAGTTTATTAATTATTCAATTAAGGCTTGATATTAATTGATCCTCTAAGATTTGAAAACTTGCCTACTAGGCACAATTATTTTTAATTTTCTTCCAATATTTATCAAGCATTTTATATTTGACTTTTGTTTTTCCAATTTTACACTCAATCTTTTTTGTTAATTTTATCAATTTTCGAGACATCCCATTCGTATTTTAATCAAGATTGTATATTTTTCTTATAAAAATAACATTATTTTAGAAATTGATCGACTGTGGAAATACAAATTCCCTTCCTCCTTTCTCATGCATTTCCTGGAACACAACATCAAAGTGAAACGTTCTCGTTTGAATGGCTGCCATGACTGGGGAATAAAATATTGAACAATGCTAGGTGGATAGAATAAGGATGAAGTTGTGGAAAATTTGAAACAAAAATGGACTTTTCTAGCGACGACCTCCGGGTCTTCGTTGTTTCTGCAAAACCAGTCCTCCATGGAACAATGGATACTCGATGTGTAAGTTAATTTTGAGTGTTCGTTGATTTATGAAAGAAAGGTTTTTTGCTCTTCCAATTAGTTTTTAAGATTTTCAGCACCACGCCACCTGTCTCTAATGATCGATTCTTATAGGAATTATATATATATATATATATATATATTCCGAGATGAGAAATTCAGAGGATGCGTGACGCATCTGAATCCATTGGATTAAATATTGCAGGATTAAAGTTGATGAATAATTAAATATATATTATTTAAATAAAATACTTTAAAACTCTAACCAATTAATAAAAAATGACTTCAAAGTCCGTCTTCATAATCGATGACAGAGAAATGCACGATGGCCATTTTTGACCGGACAAAGAAATTTCCTTCCTTTTCGTTTCCACCATATATTCTGGCCAGGGCAATCCATTATCCATCCCTCTCCTTTTCTAACCAACAAATCTCTCTCTACCACTAACGTAAACCTCCCTCTCCAACTCTCCTTCCATGATTCAACTCCACTGTAGTAAATATTGATCGAGAACTAGCTCACACTGCAACCTCCATTTCTCATCTCATACTGCTCTCTGTTTTCTCAATATTTACTTCCCATATCTTCCTCACATCCCCTGCTTTTAGTTTTCCTTTCACCTTTTCTATTCCTCAACATCCATCGCTAAACAAGCTATGGCTGAAGCAATTGTTTCTGCTCTCGCGAGTACAATCATGGAGAACTTGAGTTCCCTAATTCTTCAAGAGCTTGGGCTTGCCGGGAGCCTAGAGATCGAGCTTGAACATCTCAAGCGCACATTCACAATCATTCAAGCTGTGCTCCAGGATGCAGAGGTGAATCACTGGAAGGGCAAGGCTATCAAGGTTTGGCTCAGAGACCTCAAGGATGCAGCTTATGATGTTGATGATTTGCTAGATGAGTTTGTCATTGAAGCTCCGTGGCAACAACAGCAAAGAGGTCTCAAAAATCAGCTAAGATGCTTCTCTTCTATCACTCATAATCCACTTATTTTTCGATCAAGAATGGCGCATAAATTGAAAAATATGAGAGAAAAATTGGATGCCATTGCTAATGACAAGAACAAGTTCTATTTGGCATCAGGAGTCGGGGTAGTAGCAGCTGATCATACCCACGATTGGCGGCTTACCAACTCATTCGTAAATGAATCAGAAATTCACGGAAGAGGGAAGGAAAAGGAAGAACTAGTCAACATCCTTCTCTCTGATGCAGACGATCTCTCTATTTATGCTGTGTGGGGAATGGGGGGTCTCGGTAAAACAACACTTGCTCAATTAGTCTACAATGAAGAAAGGGTTAAACAACAATTCAATTTGAGGATCTGGGTGTGTGTGTCTTCTGATTTCGACTTAAGAGGATTAACAAGAGCGATCATAGAGTCCATTGATGGTGTCCCATGTCAAATTCAAGGATTGGATCCTTTGCAACAAATCCTCCAACAAAAGTTAGCCGAAAAGAAGTTTTTGCTTGTACTGGATGATGTGTGGGATGATTATGGTGATAAGTGGAGTAAATTGAAGGAGGTATTAAGGTGTGGAGCTACAGGTAGTGCTGTAATAGTAACTACGTGTATTAAGATGGTTGCCCATAAAATGGCAACACCTTTTGTCCATCACATAAGGGGATTGTCTGAAGAAGATTCTTGGGATTTGTTTCAACGACTTGCATTGGGGATGAGAAGGGAAGAGGAGCGGGTACAACTGGAAGCCATTGGAGCATCAATTGTGAAGAAGTGTGGTGGTGTTCCTTTAGCTTTAAAGGCACTCGGGAACCTAATGCAGTCAAAAGATAGTTTAGATCAGTGGATAGCAGTCAAAGAAAGTGAGTTTTCGGATTTAAGAGAAGAAGCAGGCGAGATTTTACCTGCTTTCCGTTTGAGTAACACTCAATCATCACCGTATTTGAAGCAATGCTTTGCATTTTGCTCTATATTTCCGAAAGATCACGTGATGAGGAGGGAGGAGCTGATTGCTTTGTGGATGGCAAATGGCTTTATTTGTCGCAAAGGAGAAATGGATTTTCATGTCAAGGGTATTGAGATATTCAATGAACTAGTGGGAAGGTCATTTCTGCAAGAGGTCCAGGATGATGGGTTTGGCAACATAACATGCAAAATGCACGATCTTATGCATGATCTTGCACAGTCCATGATGAGTAGAGAATGTTTATTGATTAAGGGCGATACAGAGTTCCAAATTCCTGAAAGAGTTCGTCATGTGGGTGCTTACGGGGAATTATCCTGTGCTCCAGAAGAAAAGGATATCAAATCTCGGTCGCTGCGATCAATTTTGCTTTCTAGAAGTACTATTTATGATGATGCTCTTCTTCTCTGTTTCACTCAACAAAAACATCTAAGAGCCTTGAATATAGGTATTAGCACAACTACTACATTGCCAAAATCAATTTGTGATTTGAAACATCTAAGGTATCTAGATGTCTCTAGTTCCTCCATCCAAAAATTGCCTGAAGGTATAACCTCTCTCCAAAACCTCCAGACACTAGATCTCAGAGATTGCCACAGACTCATCCAATTACCAAAAGGTATGAAGCATATGAAAAGTCTCGTCCATCTTGACATCACGGGTTGTGATGCACTTCGATTTATGCCCTTTGGAATGGGGCAATTGATGTTCCTGCAAAAACTTACCGTGTTCATTGTGGGTAAGGAGGAGGGTCGTGGCATAGGGGAGCTGGAAAAGATGAATAATCTCGCTGGTGAATTGAGCATCACAGATCTTGATAATGTTAAGAACTTAACAGATGCCAGAAGTGCAGATTTGAAGTCGAAGACAGCTCTTCTATCACTGACTTTATCTTGGCATGGGAATGGACAATCTGGCAGTATTACTTCCATACCAAATAATGAGGCGGAGGTACTTGGTGCACTTCAACCTCATTCAATTCTGAAGAAGTTGACGTTAATTGGATATCGTGGTTCAAATTTTCCAAGTGATTGGATGATGAACTTGAACTTAATGCTACCAAATCTAGTGGAGATGGTGATAAGAGATTGTCATAACTGTGAACAGCTTCCACCATTTGGGAAGCTGCAGTGCCTCAAGAGTCTTGAATTACAGGAAATGCATGGTGTGAAGTATATTGACAGCCACGTGTATGGAGATGGCCAAAATCCATTCCCATCCTTGGAGAAGCTGCGTATCCATGGAATGGAGAGATTAGAGCAATGGGCTGCGTGTTGTTTTCCTCACCTTCAAGAATTATCTGTAAGTGGCTGCCCTATGTTGACCGAAATACCAATTATACCGTCCGTCAAAATATTGACCATCAAGCTAGTGAATGTTTCGTTGCTGATGTCAGTGAGGAATCTCACTTCTCTCACCTCCCTTTCTATTTTTGATGTTGCCAATGCGACGAAGCTTCCCGATGGGCTTTTGGAAAACCATACACTCCTTGAAAACTTAAATATTCATGTGATGAGAGATGTGCAGTCTTTGTCAAATAAGGTATTTGATAACCTTTCTGCTCTTAAAAGCTTAAAGATAGTTGGTTGTGATGCACTTGAAAGCTTGCCAGAGGAAGGTTTTCGGAACCTAACTTCTTTGGAGGCTTTACACATAGAATGTCCAGAATTGGAGAAGAGGTGCAAGAAAAAGAAAGGAGAGGACTGGCCCAAGATATCTCACATCCCTTACATTATATTAAACAATGAAGTAATCCAAGAGTATGTGGATTCTGATGATTGAACGCATGAAGATTGGAATGATGATGGGACAATGGAGATTGTTACGAGGGTTGTCAATTACACGGTGATTCTTCTTACCGTGACTGATTACAACTATCAGCAATCTTTTGGTGCTTCCTTTCCTCTTCTTTGTTTCTTTCTTTTTTTTTTTTGGTAAATTGTAAGAACGAGACCACTTGAACCTTGAGTTACTATTGCCAAGGCCATACTCTTGGACGAGAAAGTTAAATGATTCGTTTCTAATATTTCATCTTGTAATGTTATTTCTTTTTGTTAATTTTCAAATTTTATTTAATTCAAGCTAAATGGTTTTCAGAGATCCATGTAGGAGGGCCAATAACATCCTTGTGAGTGTATTTTTTTGTTCCCTTGTATCTTTCCACTTGATATAGCTCCCATGGCTTGAATTCATTCTCTCTGAATTTGATGTTGATTGGATTGGTTATATGTGAAGCTTTTATGAACCTATTCTGACAGATAAGAAATAACAAAACGGATGTTATAGATACCTTGTGGATTCTGGCATTTACCATGGCAGCTTCTTCCCTTGGCTGACAATTCATCAAACAGTATATAAGATGATGACAAAGTCTCAGTCAATCCTATGCCCTGGAAACATGATTATTTCATAGTGAATGTGGCAAACAGAAAAGGTGTGAAACAGTGTACAAATGCAAAGAACAAATTCAAGACATCATACAAACAGAAGACAGATTAATGGCTGTGAAGTCATACACAAAGGACAGCTGAACAGAGTTCCATTCTATCAATGACTGAAAATGCCAATACAATTACCTGGGTGCCAACCTAGAGGAAAACATCTGCATTCTCAATCAAGACCATTAATGCCACAGTTCATAATATATCCAGTTCATAATAAACATCAGCATTCGGGCTAGGTCCATTTCCTTCACAGCACACATTATTTGACCCCATTTTGTTTAGGAAATCTTTAAGCGCCATCATGGATTCCGCATCAGATAGTTTACTAGCAATCCCCACAATTTCCTCTGTTTTAACTTGATGGGCATTCTCAGCAACCACAGCTTACAACCTTGAAGCGGCCATCTGTGCCACGAATCATGGAATCATTTAGCCTCTGCCTCTTTAGACCATCATAGCAAAACCGAGTCTTGTCTGATATCCATTCCTCATTTATATCCTGAAATAGGCCAGTCCAAAATCATGACATAAACACAGAAATTATTTATCTATTCCATTATAATCATAGTAGGAAATTTAAAACAGGGTATATTGAAGTGCTTTGCCCCATAATTAATTTATGTAAGACACAAAACAAGTTAATCAGCCTGATTGTCTTCGAAGCCATTCACTTGGAAGAAATAAAAGCAATAAGATCATAAATCAATCTGCTAAAAGAATCAAGTTGAGAGGACCCAGTAGTCCTTCACAAACTGAAACAACGGGTCTAACATCACTGAGCAATAGCTTATATTGCATAGCATGAAAGTAGAACAAACACAGCAACCTACTTGTAGAATGCTACAATTAAGCCGTTGATCTATTCATACCCCCTCAAGCAAAGAATCTACTAGTAAATTGATGAATATTGTATAGCTTAACATTTAATGAACTCATAACACCCTTGTCAACACCAGCAGGTAGATGAAATCCAACACCACTTGGTAAACCTAATTGCCAAATATGAAACAATAGTCTTATTTCTGAGGCCCAACCAAAAATACATCTGTGGACCCCAAAAGAACATTTGAGTTCACATCAGAAAATAGTACAGTGTTCACAAAACTATAATCAAGATGTATACATGCTGACGGAAAACAAGAACAAGCTGGAAAATTCCAAAGACACATCAACTGCAACTGCATCTTCAACCATTAGCAAAGCTTACAGATCAACTAATATTGTAATGCCATTATCCTTCACCAAATTTGACAAACTTTATGTGAAAATGATCCCTTGATTCTTGACTATATAGTGTATGGTCAGTTTTTGTTGATTGACACCACACGTGCGTCGGTTTTATTGACATCAATACATGAAAATAATATAAAAAATATCAAAAAAATTTAATTTAAAATAAAAAATATAAATATTTTTTTATTAAAATACTTTTAAAACACATTGTTGAACACTTAGCCAGAAATAGGGTTATTTCCAGCCCTTTTTTTTTCGTTT